>PYHX02000413.1:95573836-95614470 GCA_004302925.2 Cochliomyia hominivorax | reverse complement strand
AATCAAAACATTTAAAAATAATTCAAAAATAAAGAAAATATTGACATTTTGAAAAAATATTTGAAAAAAAACAATATTTGGAATAAAACTTTAAAGTTGCTTAATAATGATTTTTTAAACGATCGAGCTTAAGCAGCTTTAAGTTTAGTTTTCTAGTTCAGTTCAAGTTCATATTCAAGTTCTGTTATAGTTCTATATCAGTTCTTATTCAGTTCCAGTTCAGTTCTAGTTTAGTTCTAGTTCATTTCTAGTTTAGTTATAGTTATGTTATAGCTCATTGATAGTTCAGTTCCAGTTCAGTTTTAGTTCATTTCTAGTTTAGTTCAAGTTCAGATTCAAGTTCAGATTCTACTTCAAGTTCTATTTCAGTTCTAGTTCAGTTTTAGCTCAGTTCAGGTTCGACTTCAGTTTTAAGTTCAGTTCTAGTTCAGTTTCAGTTCAGTTCTAGTTCAGTTTTTAGTTCAGTTCTAGTTCAATTCAAGTTCAAATTCAAGTTCATATTCTACTTCAAGTTCTAGTTTAGTTCTAGTTCAGTTTTAGTTCAGTTCTAGTTCAGGTTCGAGTTCAGTTTTTAGTTCGGTTCTCGTTCAGTTTAAATTCAGTTCTAGTTTAGTTTCAGTTCAGTTCTAGTTCAGGTTGAGTTCAGTTCCATTCCAGATCTAGTGTAGTTCTAGTTAAGTTTTAGTACAGTTCTAGTTCAGTTCTAATTCAGTTCTAATTCAATTTTTATTCTGTTGTGTTGTTTACCTTTCAATCTATTGTGTTGCTATTAAAATTGCTGTGAATGAGTTTGTCTCTCCACCAGCAAATGAATTGTTATTGTTTACATTTTTTGGTGTTTTAAAGCGATGCCACCTTCTTTTTAAGGTTATTTATGAAGTTTCTTTTATTATGTTATTAAATTTCTTTTAAAGTTCAGTTTTTTTTGTTTTAAATTAAAATCTTTATAAGAATTTATGAAAAAGCTGTTAAATAGAACTAAAAAGACTTTAATTTAAAAAAGAATATGAGTATTTTATTAAGAATAAATTAAAAAAACAAATTTTTCTTTAATTTTCTCTAAATTCTTTTGTAAAACTAAAAATATTTTATTTTTATTTAAAACAAAATTATTGTATAAAAAAATTAATTAGAAACTTGTGGGAAAAAGAAAAATTTGAGTACTTTAAATTAAGCTTAAATAAAATTTTATTTATTAAATTTGTTTATTTTATTCACTAAATTTGTTTTTCATTTGATTTACTTTTTTCATTTAATTTACTTTTGAGGAGTTTCATTATAATTTTTCCTTTAGAATTTTTCTTTTCATATTTTCTGCCAATTAATTATATTTTTTTCTAAAGCTCTTGAATTTAGTTACGTTTGTAAATGTTGTATAATAATTTTCGTTAAGAAAATGGGTCAACATAATTTTACTTATGCTTTAAACTCATCATAGACTCGTTGTAATACATGAAGGGGAAAGAACATGGTTGTTCCAAGTATTTACTTGGCTTTTTAGGCTTGATGTCTAACTGCTAATTAGTGTCTTTTCATGTGAAGTTTATTTAACTCTTAGAAACTTTTTTAAATAAATGTTAGCTTGACATGATAATGGTTGAGTAAAAAAACGCTGGATGGGTTACACTCTGTTAAAAAGCAACTCTGGCATTGAGTTGCCATTACGAGTGGGAATTTAGCAAGACAATTTAGCGTGTTTTAATATGGACTTCTAATGAAATTAATAATTAATTTTTCACACTTTTAAATATTCAATTAAATATTTCTTTCATTATAATTTTCAAATATTTTTCTTGTTATGGCAGACATTTTGAAATCATTTTAAAAATATATTAAATACATTATTTTTAAGGTTATTAACTTATTTTTATAATTATAATGGTTGTTGCATATTTAGTTAAAATATAAATAATTCAAATACCAAAAAAAATAAAAACTGAATTTCACTTTTCATTTAATTGTTAATGAAAGTTGTGCGTTTTTAACACTTTTATACGTTAATTTGTCATGAATAACTAAAATGCAATAACAAAAATTCATTTCAAAACCAAATAAAATCAAATGAAAAGTGAAGAAAAAAAATATTTCACAAAACTTTAAAATTCACATGACACATTCATATCTGATTTTCAGGGTGAATCGAATTGTTTTCAATATAAAACGTGTTCAAAATGCTTTAAATTTTGTAGTGAAATGTAATTAAATATGATTTCCAAAAATGCTGAAAAGAAAATTAAAATATAATTTAAAAGGTCTTCGTTTTAAAGTTTAAACATTTTAATTTAAGCGATTTTTTATGTTGGAAATGATTTTCTTATTTTTTCCATAAATTGTTTTATTTGTTTTATTATTTCAAAAAATATTTTTAAATAATAATTTTTATTGTTGTTATTTAACAATACATCAATAATTAAGTATCGTTTTCTAGTCATTTAAATTTCAATCAGGTTTGTTAAGAATTTTCCATATAAAATCGCTTGTGTTAACAAAAAGAAAAAATTAAATGGAACCAACTAAATGACGCTTTTTTACATATTTTAATGTTGTAGCAATAATATTTCACAATTTTTTCTAAATCTAAATTAAAATTTTTCTAAATAAGCGATTTTTTATTGTTTTTACGTTTTTTTTTTTTATTTGTTTGAAAAACGCTTTAACTCTTAAAAGATATAAATATACTTAATAAATGTAATCACTTTTAGATATTTTAATGTTAAATCAATATTAATTCCAACTTTTTTATTAAAGAATGTTACGATTTTAATTAAGCGATTTTTATTGTCTTAACGTTTTTTTATATAAAAACTCTTTAGCCCTTTACAATGGATTTATTCCATAATGACGTTTTATAAATACCCGCTATATATTCTTAAAGTGGCAACTTTGTCATACTTTAAGCGATTTTTTAGTATTATTGCGTTTTTTGATATTCTACATTTATTTTAATATAAAAAATTTTTTAAGTGAATTTTTTTAATAAAATTAACTCTTCGTCTTTGTAACATTGTTTTTAAGTTCTTTTTTAATTTTAAGCGATTTTTTGTTGTTACGTTTTTTAACGTTTTAACCCCTTAAGATATAAATTTACTTAAAAGAGGTTCTTATTTAAAAGTTTATGAGTTTTTAAATATTTTAACTCTTCATGTTTATAACCATAACTTTAGGCAACTTTGTGATATTTTGAGCGTTTTTTCACTAGATTTTTAGCGATTTTTTCACTGAAATTTAATTTATTAATTAAATAATTTCTAATGTTTATACCATATATTTTTCAATTAAATAAATTCTTTGTCTCATTATTAACTTGCAAATGTGACAGCTTAATCATAAAACTTGTGGCAACTTATCTTTCGAAATAAGCGATTTTTTTCTGATTTTAAGCGTTTTTTTTAATTGAACCAAACATTTTAATGAAAAACATAATTTCAACCATAAAACAAAAAACATTTTCTGGCAAATTTTTAATTTATCAATATTATTTTGGACTTCGTTCTGAACATAGTGGCAACTTTTGCTTATTGATTCCTTAAAGCGATAAGTTTTTCTTAAAATTTTAGCGATCTTTTCTTTCTTCTTTTTTTCTAATAAAACACTTTCAAAAAGTGAACATTTTTTATTTGTCTTATTTCTCATTAAAAAAATTTCAAGTCTGGCAACTCTTCCCTTTCAATGTATCAACTTCGCCATAATTTGTTTATTGTTTTTTTTTTATATAAAAAAATAATCGCTTATTTGAATTTAGGTATTAAAATAAGTTAAAAACTTTAATTAACTGAATTAAATGTTTAATTTAAAACAAAAAAACTTTAAATTTGAATTACTTTTGGGAAATTAGTTTCACCTTCTATTTAATAAAAGCTAATGACACCCGAAAATTTAAATTTAATTTGAGAATTAAAAAAAAAAAAAAAAAAAAAAAAAAACTTTATTAAATTATTTTTTCTCTTTGTTTTGCAGTTTAACTTCAATTAATAAATTGTCAGCTAAATTTTAAACGAAGCCAAATCACAAGGTAAGTTTTTGTAACATTTTTACTTTAATAAATACAATTTTAAGATCTCTAGTCAGAACTCTAAACTAAATTATTGTCTAAGGTCAATGGAAATCTTGTGTATATTAGAACTGTTTTATTTCTTTTAAATGTTAAAATTATTATCACTCAATGTCACTGAAGACATACTTTGAACGCTTAGAATTGTTGTTTGTTTATTTTTAGCGATTTTTTGTATATTTTAGCGTTTTTTTTTTTCAAATTCTAGCGATTTTATAAATTTAAAACTACCACACTTTTAGATACATTCTCTGTGCTCTTCAATTCTCTTTTAACAAGAGCCCAATATCTCTCCAATGGCCTTAGCTCCTAGCAGTTTGAAGGATTTGCCTCTCTTAGTACAAAAACCACTCAATATACCACTCAAGGTCTTGTTTACCATAATGACACGATCCTAAGTCAGATCAAAATTAAGTGAAGTCTTATGAATGCAAGCAGCCTTTTTTTGTTAATATCTCTTGATGTAAATTTCGGTATTTATAGAGTCCGTAGTAACAAATGATTGGCTTTTCTTACCGCATCGACATATTGAGCTTTTGGATCCTAAACTCTTCTTTAACATTCCCTCGAGTATTAGCAATATAAAATTTTTGACCAAGAATTTGCCAAATATCTATAGTGTGAGCTATAGATTAATATATAGACTGGACTTTAATACGATCTATTGACTGAACTGTAGTTTAATATATAGTTTGGACTGTATCTAAATCTATTGCATAAATATAATTTAATCTGTACTTTGAACTTTAGTTCGATTTAGAGCCTTTATTATAGTTTAATCTATAATATGGACCAGAGTTTAATCTATAGTTTCGCCTTTAGTTTAATCCAAAGTCTCAACTATAGTTTAATATATAGTCTGGACCACACTCTAATCTAAAGTCTAGACTAGAGTCTAATCTATAGTCTTGTATATAGTAAAGTCTATAGTCTGGTCTATATTTTAATCTTTAGTTTTGATTTTAGTCTAAACTATAGTCTGGATTAAAGTAGAACTTATAGAACGGACTATTGTTTAATCTATAGTTTTAACTACAGTTTATTTTACAGTGCGGACTGTAGTTTAATCTATAGTGTGAACTATAGATTTATTAAAAGTCTCAACTATAGTTTTATCTATAGCTGATCATAATTTGATCTATTGACTGGACTATAATTTAATCCACAGTCCAGACTATAAGTTAAATTATTGACTGTACTTTAGTTTAATCTTAAATCTAGACTATAGCCGAAACAATAGCACAAACTATGGTTTAATCTGTAGTCTTAACTATTGTTTGTAGACTATAATCTATAATCTGGATTATAACTTAAGACTGATCTATATAATTTAATCCATAGTCCAGACTATAAGTTAAATTATTGACTGTACTATAGTTTAATCTTAAATCAGGACTATAGCTAAAACAATAGCACAAACTATAGTTTAACTTGTAGTTTTAACTATAGTTTATAGAGTTTAATCTATAGTCTGGATTATAGTATAATTTAAGACTGGTCTATAATGTTTAATCTATAGTCTGGACCAGAATTTATTTTCTAGTCTGAACTTAAGTCTTATCTATAGTTTGAACTTAATAGTTGGCTAAACTATAGTCTTTACTATAGTTTGATCTATAATTTGGTTTATAATTTAGTTATTAGTCTGATCTGTGGTATAAGCTGGAGTCTGGATTATAGTTCAATCTTTAGTCTAAACTAAAGTTTAATCTGTAGTCTAGACAATATTTTAACTTTTCAGTTTAATTTTTGTACTTTAGTCTGTCTGAAAAGTCTGTCCCGATTCTATTTATTCCAAATTATTTGGTCACATGCTCATCTTCTTAACAATTATTTCAGTCGTAATTGTCATAAATCAAATATTGTCGTTTTTAATTGTTGTTGGATCACACACACACACATATATATACAATTATATACATGTGTCAAAACCAAGCCCACATTCTGTTGCACACATGAACTAACAACAAAACTATGGCGCATTTTAAAAAGTGTTTTTTTTTTGTTTCTTTTTTCATAAAATGTTACGTTTATTTTTTATAAAATTGAGAAAAATTTATTAAAAAACAAATTAAACCGGTGTCCATTAAAAAGTTATACAACAACAAATAACAAATAAATAAATAAAATAAATAAGAATGCTATATATTTGGCTGTGCCGAATCTTCAATACCCTCCACCACAAATGCGTTTGAAATAAATACATATAAAGACATACACAAGTACAAGTTTTTAATATAACACAGAGACATTTAATGAGTCACAAAATTTGTTATATTTTTGTCTATAACTATTTTTTTCTACTGAACCGATTTTGATAATATTAAGAATCGTAATGTGGCAAGACTTTATTCTAACTTATTGTATATTTGACAAGTTAACAAAAGTTCTTCGCTTTAATATAGAGGTTGTCTCAGATATCGGTCTATAATTTTGAATATACTGAATCGATTTTAATGGTTTTAAATAGGAAAATAAGCTAAATTTCATTGACTTCTATCAATTATTGTGAATGTGAGCGTGCCAACAACAAACAGACAGACAGAGGGACATAGCTAAATCTAATCAGATTTTGATTTGATGCAAGAATATATACACATTATGGGGTCTGATATGACTCCTTCTTAGCGTTACATATGGAATGACAAAGTTTATATATAAAAATATTGAAAAAAAAACTGGCTTTAACTGACTTCTGCATTCTTGTCATTAAAATGAGACAGAGAGAGAGAGAGAGGGAGAGAGAGAGAAAACAGTTTTTTAAATGAGTTTGATTAAAGGTGTGCAGTTGTTGGTGTTTTCATAAAAGAGTCTTGGTTGTGATTGTAAACAAAACAAAATAAAAGCTTAAGGTTGCCAGATCACTTAAATTAAAGTAGAAATGACAAAAAAATGCATAACTAAGCAAAATAACGAGTTTTTCAATGTTTTTGTTGTTTTTATAACGTTTATTGAGTGACTTTTTCAATAATTTTTAATGGAATTTTGAATTTGGCGTGTTTTTTTTGAATGACATTTTTTTAATAAACAACAGTCAATGACCCGGTTTTTTTTTTGTTAGAAATTTATTATTGATTGAAAATTCTAAAAAAAAAATTTGCGACTCATGTGTGTGGGATTTTTAACAAAATATTAAAAATCATTTAAATTCAGTCATTTAAAATGCATTTTAATTTGTTTTTTCCAAAAAAAAAAAAATATGTAACAAATTAATTAAAATTAAATATTAGAATTTTTTTTTTATTAAAATAAACAATTCGTCATGGTGTTTGTTTTAATAAAGTGAAACTAAAATTTATTTAAATAAATGAAAAAATAATATTTATGTAGAAGAATGAATGTGCACCCAGTGAAATAAAAAACCACATAAGTAAATATTTAATTTTTATTATGCGTATGTAAATAGAATAAAATGTGTTTTTATGTGAAGGAATGGAAACAGGGTGTTGCAAAAAGTTGAGAGAAAAAAAATATACTTAAAAAAAAGAAAAACGCTTAAATACAAAAAACGCTTAAATCTAAAAAATACTTATGATTTATATAAGATTTATTTAACATTGTAATAAAATATATAGAAATTGATTAAAACTTTAATTAATTGTTTAAAATTGAAAAAATCGCTAAAATTGAAAAAATCGCTGAAATAAGAAATCGTATTAAAAAGTGAAATTTCTATTTAAATAAAAAAACACCTAAAACTTTACCAAAAAAAAAGGCTGAAACAAATTTTAAGAAATCGCTAAAATTAAAAATATATATTAACTATAGATTTTTTTTGTATTTGATTCGTTTTACTATAAATTTAATTCAATAGTGGCTAAATTGGAATAATTCTGATTAAATAATATTGGAAAAATTAAAGAAAAAATACTCAAATTTAGTAGAATTGTCAAATGATTAAAAAACGCCGAAATACGAAAATATTGCAAAAATAAAAAAATCTTAGAAAATTACAAAAATCGCCATTATGCAATTTTTTTTAATGGACAAAAATACCATAAATTAAAATTTTAATATTATTGAAATAGAAAATAAATAAATATTAGTAAAATTCGAAAAAAAATCGCTGAAATAAATTTACACTTAAAAAATCACAAAAAATCGCTTTTATGCGACTTTTTTTAATGGAAAATAATAATAATAATAATAATAATAATAATAATAATAATAATAATAATAATAATAATAAAGAAAAATAAATAAATAAATAAATAAATAAATAAATAAATAAATAAATATTATTATTAAAATTCGAAAAAATCGCTTAAATTGATTTTCACTTATAAAATCACAAAAATCGCTCTTATGTGGCTTTTTTTGAAAAATTTACAAAAACACCATAAATTTAAATTTCAATATAACTGAAATTAAAAATAAATAAATTTTAGAAAAATTCGTAAAAGTCGCTTAAATTAATTTTTATTTAAATTTAATTCGGTTTGAAGTAAATTTTAATAAAAAATAAAAAAATCATTTTTATAATAAACACAAATAAACATAATCAAAGATCTAAAAAATTACAAAATCAATACCATAAAAATCGCCTTAACAACAAAAATCGCTTCAGTAAAGAACACTATAAAGCTAAAAATTTTAATATTAATAAAAAAAATTACATGAAATTTTTAAAGTTTAATAATTATAAATAGAAAAATATCGGAATTTAATTATTAAAAGAATTGAAAATATATAAAATCGGAAAATTATAAAAAAGGAAAAAATCGTTGGAATAAAAAAAATCGCTGAAATCCAAAAAAAGTAATGAAATTTTATGTTTCAATTTTATTTAATCAATAAATTGAAATTTATAAAAATTACATAAAAATGTGATATTTACAAAAAATCGCCAATATAACAAAAAAAAAAAAACGCTTAAGTGCCAATAATTTAAAAAACGTTAAAAAGCTTAAAATTTGATTTTCTTCTGAAAAGTTTTACCTAAAATTTCAATTTAAAAAATAAATAAATTATTAAAAAACTTTTCGAAATTATAATTTTAAAAAATCTACAAAATCGCTTATATACAAAAAATCGCTAAAATGTTAAAATAACGTTAAATCGTTTTATAATGTATCTGTATTTTATTTTATTTACTATAAAATCACTGAAATGTTAAAAACGCTATAAATATAGAAAAAAGTTTTTATATACAAAAAATCGCTTAAATGTTAAAGCAATTTTTTTATGATAAATAAAGAAAAATCGCTTAAGTTTGAAAAACGTTATAAAGATGAGAATTTAGAGTTATTTAATATGAATTATTTTATACGAGTACAACTATAACAAACTGCTTGAATACAAGAATCAAAAATTGCCTAATATGCAAAAAATTGTATTAAGTATAAAAATCGCTAAAATTATATAAGAAATGTTAAAAAGATAAAAACTAATTTTTTTTATAAAATAAAATAAATAAATTTAGGTAAATAATTTAAGAAAACATTACCAAAATCGCTTAAATAAAAAATCTCTCAAAATCGCTAAATGTAAAAAAATATATAAAAAGATGAATATTTCGTTTTTTATAGGAAGAGGATCGTTATGTAACAAATTAAATAATAAAAAAAACAAAAATTATAAAAACGCTTGAATACTAAAAAAACGCTAAAGTATAAAAAAACGCTTAAATAATAAAAATCGCCTTTAATCAATTAAAACTAGTTTTGAATTCATTTAAAAGATTAAACGTTTTTCCCGTGTCAACAATTTATCACTTTTACTTAAATAACCCTTTTTATTTACTGGAAAATAATATAAATAGAAAAAAGCGTGTATTTAAAATTCATTATAACAAAAATGACATACAATTAGAACATGACAACAAACTCATTTTTTTCATTTAAGCGAGACCAAAACGAATGAAAGAAGAAGAAAAATGGAATGAATAAAATTACATTCCTAATTGTACACAAATATAATAATATTTCGAGAGAAATAATGACAATACAAGAAGACCGGCGACGACGACAATTTTTTTACATGAATTATGGAAGTTTTTTTTATTTCATTTTTTTCTGTTCATTCATTCATTCTATTGTTCTTTAAACTCTTCTTCTCGTCTCCATATATAAAATAGAAATAATTGTTGTGTATTTTTTCTATGGTAATATTACGTTAATGTGATGTAAAATGTGGGTCACAGTCTTTTTCATGCACATTTAATGCTGCAGCAGCAATAGTTTGGTGATTTTGGATTGTAATGCTGATGATGGCTGTGACTCTAACTCTGGCTCTCTCCCTGGTTGGTTTAAACTGAATGACATAGTTATTGAATGAATGAATAAATGACAAATTGATCGCTTGTTTGAGTCAATAAAGACAAACAGAACAGTAATGTTGATTTAGTTGTTTAGAAGTGAAAAAGACAAACAAAAGAAAATAGTAAAAAAGAGGGAACAAATAAAACAAACTCATCATCTGTAAGATGAAGATCAAACCAAACTTTAAACTAGAGTTAAACTAAACTTTTTCTTCTTTTATTTCCAGCAGGTAATTTGAGTGAAAGATCGCGAGAGACAGAGAGAGAGGAAGAGAGAGCGAGACAAGAAAATAATAAACAAACTTTCATTTCACCACACAGTGGTGGTTATTTGTTATTGTATCTTTATATGCTAAACTAATTATCGTTGTTGCATAGAATTAACAAGAAAATATGTAGAAAGAAAACCTTAATCGAGAAAAAGAAACTGTAATAGGTGAAAGTTTTTCATGGTTGTCTAATTTCTAAAATAAATAAAATTGTTTAATTTTTCTTTTGTCATCAACTACTGTAAATGGTTTTGAAGTTTTCCGGTATTTAACTTTTTTTGCCACCAAAGGAAGTAACATTAAAATCTGGCCACTTAAAAAGTATAAAAAAGCGCTTAAAAATCACCTAAATTAACCAAAATTAAAAAAATTAAATTTATATGTTAAAAAATAAACAATTTTTGGCTTTTATATAAATTTTATTAAAAAATATTTTATTTTTGAAAGTTTTTGCAAATTTCGAATTTTCGAAATTAAGTTCGAAAATTTTCGAACTTGAGAAAATAGCCTTAAAAATCAATTTTTTAACTGTAACTTGTCCTTAACATAATTTAAAGAAATTCTAAAAAAAATTGTCAATTTCGTATTATCGAAATTAAGTTCGAAAATTTTCGAACTTTTAAAAATTGCCTTAAAAATCAAGTTTCTTCAATTTTAACTTATTTTCAACATAATTTTAATGAAATTCGATAAAATTAAGCTAATTTTAATTTCGAAAATTTTCGAACCTAAAGAAATGTCTTAAAAATTAATCTCCTTTACTTTTAAATTATTTTTATCAAAATTTAATGAAAATCTAAGAAAATTAACTAATCACAAAATTCAAAATGAAGTTCGAAAATTTTCGAACATAAAAAAATTTGCTAAAAATATAAATTTTATTGATTTTTAAAATAATAAAATGAAATCATATTAAAATTACAAATTTTAAAAATTCGACATTAAGTTCGAAAATTTTCGAACTTGAAAAAATTGTTTTAAAAACGCAATTTTAATACAATTTATGCAACTAATGATGGAAGTATTAGTATTTTTATAATTTTTATCAATTTTATTTAAGTTCGAAAATTCGAAAATGAGTTCGAATTTTTGAACATCTTAAAAATTGCCAAAAAATGTGAAACTTACAGAATTAATGATGCAATTACGGTTTCTAAATAAATTTTTCTTCATTTTTTTCAAGTTCGAAAAATTGAAATTATATTCGAACTTTCGTTTAGGGCGTTTATTGATGATTTAAGGTCAATTTTTTTAACTATTGTGATATTTAATGGAAAAGAATGTACATACCGCTTTCATGCCATAATTTCAATTAAATATTAACTTTATTGATCTCCAGTTAATAAATGTTTTGTTGTTGTTGTTTTATTCTTTCAATCATCATAATTAAATTTTTATGTTAATAAACTAATGATGAAGCAAAAAACATAATAATTATTTATCTCAATGTAATTGTTGTTAGTAATTCGATCTTGGTTTTTTATGTTAATTGCGAACTTCATTTAAAACTGAATTTTTTACTTTAATGAGTCTCATTCCTCTCTCTCTCTCTCTTTCTTTTTTTATACATTTGGGTTATTGACATTGAACTTTAGTTAAACAGGGAATTTGTTATTGGTTTTGTGGTTGTAAAATTATCGTAATTAAATTTATTTTAAATTACTTTCAAAAGAAGCTTTTTTTTTAAAAGATCTTTTAATAAAAGTCATTTAAACAAATTTAATTAGAAAAAAATAATAAGAAAACTGGAATTTTAAAAGCAAAATTTCTTTAAAATATTTTAAATCTTTAATTACAGTTAATTGTTCAAAATAACATTTAAAAACTTCCTTATAATTGTGATTATAATGAAAAAATGTCTATCAAAGATTTTTACAATTAAAACTGGTTAAAAGTTAATTTTAAACACGTAACAGTAATTTAATCTAATTAATATGAGATAACTGAGGATTAACTTAATCAGAATAATCACTTAAACTTCACTTTAAATCTCTAGTTAAGGAAAACAAGAGTATAAATTAGAACCTGAACAAAGATCTCAACTAGAACTGAAGTAAAAATAGACTAGAACTAATTTTGAAATGGAACTGAACTACAACCGAACTAGAACTGAACTCGAATTGAATTTGAACCTGAGCCAGAACTAGAACCTAAACTAGAACTGAACTAGAACTGTGAATTTGAAATAGAACCGCACTAGGAATGAAGTAGAAATGAACTAGAACTTAACTAAAACCTGAACCAGAACCCAAACTAGAATCTGTACTCAAATCTGAACTCTAATCTAAACTCTAATCTGAACTAGAATCTTAACTATAGAACTGATCTAGAGCCTGAACCAGAACCTGAATTAGAACCTAAACTCAAATCGTAACTTTAATCTGTAATAGAATCGGAACCAGAACTTAACTCGAATTGAATTAAAATCGAAATTGAACTAAATCTGAAGACTTTCCTAGAATTGTAATAAAAAGCCGTAACTAAACTTCCATCCCTGTGAGTTCCTTTCTCGAATGTTTCACTTTTCAAATCAAAATTATTTGATTAAAAAAAAATTGAAATTCGATTTCAATATCTAAGCAAAATTTTTCGTTTCTTAAAAAAATAAAAAATTTCTGCCAAAATCATGTGGAACTCTCTTCGACGCATGTCCCAACAGACTAAAGTTGTTGAGATGTGTAAAATTTGTATAGTGGGAGCAAATGGTGGCATTGGACGTCATTTGGCTTTAAACCTTAAACTGAATAAATACGTTACCGATCTATCGCTCTATGACATTGTCGAGACTGCAAGCTTGAGAGAGGATTTATTAAATATTCCTACACGAACAACCATCACCAATCACACAGGAGATGAAAAGGCCTTAATTGAATCTTTAACATGTAGCAATATTGTAGTGATTTTGGCGGGTCAGGCACATTCACCAAAATTTACCTCAAGAGAGGCCATGTTTGATGCCAATGCCGAATTGATGGTAAAATTCATGAAGGCAACAGTCGCTGCCTGCAAAAACAGAATGCCTTTTATACACATTGTTACGAATCCTGTTAACGCTTTAGTGCCTTTATGTGCGGAATATTTAAAGGATGTTGGTTCTTATGATCCACGTAAAATAATTGGTTCCTCTTCGGTAGATGCTATGCGTTCTCGCACCTTTTTGGGTCAAGTTGTAAATTTTGATCCCTCCAAAATTTTTGTACCAGTTATAGGTGGTCACTCGGCTGGCAGTATTACACCGCTCGTATCACAAAGTAAACCTGATTTTGAATTGGACGCTAATGTTCAGAAAAAATTAGAAGATCGCATTGTTCACGGTGCTTCTGAAGTTGTAAAGGCGAAAAACGCTAAGGGAGCAGCTCAACTGGCCATGGGTCATTGTGTGGCGAAATTTTGTGATTCAGTGTGTCGTGTCATTTATGGTGAAAGAAATGTGGTGGAGGTAGGTTATGTGCCGGCTGATGTTAATGAGCTGGAATTTTTCGCGTGCAATTTCAGTTTAGACAACGATGGCATTAAAGAGTGTCACAGACTACCACCGATGTCGGAATATGAGACAGAACTCTATTGTAAAGCGGTTAAGGATGTTCAGAGTAACATCGATAATGCTAAAAAATTTTTCCAAAAATATAAATCGAAGAAGAGTAAATAAGAATTTTAAGGATGTTTGAATAAGATTTCTGGGGTCCAAAGTTCCAGTAATCAAATTTTAATTAATTTTGAAAAATGTTTTAAATAAAAATGTAGAAGTAAAATTCTTGAAGTTCTAGTTCAGTTCCAGTTTAATTCTAGTTCGGTTCTACTTAATTTTTTGTTCATTTCTAATTCAGTTCTAGTTCGCTTCTAATTTAGTTCCTAATCAGTTCCAGCTAAATTTATTTAAAAAAAAATTTTTATTAAAAATTCCGAAAACAAATTTAACGATTCAATATATTTCTTTTTCTCCTTTCCTTTTGCTTCCCTATTTCTTTTCCTTTTTACTTCCGGCATGCTGTACACCATGATCTATATCCTTTTGTATTTCTGATATAGCTTTCTTAAGCAAATCCTTCTCAAAGGCACTCATAGTCGGCAAAGCCTCAAAATCCTTAATGCCCGATTTATTCAATTCTATATTTGAGGAGAAAAATTTTACTTCCGGAAAAACTGCTGACTCAACAAAGGCCACATCGGTAACACCCCTATCACCGTCCAGAGCCTTTAGAAGAGAATTGCAAAAAGTTGCAGCTGCATAAGCAGTAGAGAGTTGGGCAAACTCTTTGCCTTTGATAGGAGATCTTCTTATACGTTCTGAAATTTTCTCCAGTTCATCACAATCGCCTTGAATTTTAGGTGAGGCTGAATATAGTAATGGCACTATAGTTTTCGGAGAATTGCCCCCAATAACATTAACCTTAACCTTGTGAGGATCTATGAGTGAATAATCAGCTACAACTGCACGAGATCGCATGGTATTTAACTTGGTAACACCAAATAATTTCTTGCCATCATAAGCATTGGCTTGTTTCAAAGTCTCGGCTGCCAAGGGAACTAATGAATTCACCGGATTTGTTATAATGGCCATAAAGGCTTCAGGACATATTTTGGCCTTTGCTAAGGCCACATGATGTATAAGTTCTTTATTAGCATTAAATAAATCTTTGGGTGATATTTTCTCAGAGCGCGCTATACCAGCTGCTATTACCACCAATTCACAACATTCCAATGATTCCTCCATATGTTCGGCGCCAGTAAATGATTTAACATCTGAAAATGTATCAATATGTGAAATATCGGCTGCTATTCCAGCAGTATTTTGTATATCCATCAATGTTAAACTGGTGACTAAGGGATCTGCTTTAATTAGCATGGACAAAGCCTGACCAATACCACCTGCCGAACCAATAATGGTAACACGATGTAAATGGGGCAACGAAGTAGATATTAAGCGTTTGCTTGGTGATGTACGAAGTGTTTTACAAATTTGTTTTAGCATTGCGAAAACTCGGAGAGGGTTTGAGATTTTTTGAGAATTTATTTATAGGAAAAATCACAAAAGTTTTGAAATTTTTTTTATTTCATTTTCAATTTTCCACTTGATATCGAAATGTCAAAATTTTCGAATCCATTTTTAAATCAAATAATTGAACTTTCGGTTAAAATTATGTGTAATGTGAATTAACTTGAGATTAATTCTGTTCAATTCATTCATCATTTCCTTTTTTCAAACTAAATCTGTAACTTTATCTCTTTCTCCCAACCTCCCTTCCACCCATTCCAGATAGATTCCATCACTTTAATTAGAAAAGAAATCATAAATCATAATTATTGAGTGTAAATTGTTTAAAAAGAAACAAATTACATTATTGACCTTTTAACCTCCAACCACAAATACGAATATTTCAAAATATTTCCTAACCTCACTTAATATATTTTTGAGAAAAATTGAAACATTTCCTCATCTCCATCTTGATATTTTTTTGTAGTCAGGGGTTCATATTTAAATTAGTTCTTGTTTTTTTAGTGCTTAAAGTAATTTGAACATTAATTAGAAAATATTCACATTCTTGTTCACATATTTCAATTATTTTTCACTAATTGAATGAATTCCATTAGACACCCAGAAGCGTCTGGGAGTGACTTCATTTTTTGTTTTGTTTTGTTTGACAATTCAAGTGCAAAATTATAATTTTTATTTAAATTAAAAGTGAAATTTCATTAAAATAAATTCATTTTTGGTTAAAATTTTTGTATCAAATAACATTTAACCTTTTGTTTCCCCCCCCCATTAAATTAAAGTGATTTAATTTATTTTATTTCAATTTGTATTTTCACTTTAGATTTATATAATAAAGTGATTTTAATGATGAATTCTAAACAGCAATTGATTTTTATGGTTTTTTAATTGAAAAGACAAGTGTTCTTAACATTTGATGGTCTATTTTGATTAGATCATTTAATAGAGCCAAGAAGACCCTTTTGAAAATTATTGTGTGTTAAACATTACGAAAGAAGAAGAAAAAAGGGTTAATTGTTGACATGGAAATCACATAAAATGATTTTCAATTAATTATTTTTTTTAGTGTGTCAGTGTGTCATATTGGCGTGTGGTGGTGACCCTAAAAAATTAGAGACAAATTATAATTAATAAACAAGTGTTGCCAGTGTAATTAATGTTTTGTGATTTAATATTTTTGTGTACCCTACATTACTCTATTATGGTCATATAAAGATGTTTAAAGTTGAATTCCAGTTTTGTTTTAGTTCGTTTTTAATTGAGATTCTAATTCAGACTCTAATTTAGACTCAAGTTTAGATTTTAGTTTAGATTTTAGTTTAGATTCTAGTAAAGATTCTACTTCAATTCTAGTTCAGATTCCAGTTCAGTTCTAGTTTTGATTCTAGGTCAGGTTCTAGTTCAGTTCTTTAGCAGTTTTGATTCTAGTTCTGTTCTAGTTCTGAATCTAGTTTAGATCCTGTTCAGATTCTGGTTTAGATTCTTGATCAGCTTAAGCTCTGATTCTAGTTCTGATACTAGTTAAGATCCTGTTCAGATTCTATTTCAGTTCTACTTTAGTTATAGTTTAGATTCTTGATCAGCTCAAGCTCTGATTCTAGTTATTTTCTAGTTCTGAATCTAGTTTATATCCTGTTCAGATTCTATTCTGATTCTAGTTTAGATCCTGTTCAGATTCTAATTCAGATTCTTGATCAGTTCAAGCTCTGATTCTAGTTCTGATTCTAGTTTAGATCCTGTTCAGATTCCAGTTCAGATTCTATTTCAGTTCTACTTTAGTTCTAGTTCAGATTCTAGTTTAGATTCTTGATCTGTTCAAGCTCTGATCCTTGTTCAATTCTAGTTCTGATTCTAGTTTAGATCCTGTTCAGATTCTTGATCAGATTCCATTTCAGTTCTACTTTAGTTCTAGTTCAGATTCTAGTTTAGATTCTTGATCAGTTCAAGCTCTGATAATTGTTCATTTCTAGTTCTGATTCTAGTTTAGATCCTGTTCAGATTCCAGTTCAGATTCTATTTCAGTTCTACTTTAGTTCTAGTTCAGATTCTAGTTCTGATCCTTGATCTGTTCAAGCTCTGATCCTTGTTCAATTCTAGTTCTGATTCTAGTTTAGAACCTGTTCAGATTCTAGTTCAGATTCTATTTCAGTTCTACTTTAGTTCTAGTTCAGATTCTAGTTTAGATCCTGTTCAGATTCCAGTTCAGATTCTATTTCAGTTCTACTTTAGTTCAAGCTCTGATTCTTTTTCAGTTCTAGTTCTAATTCTAGTTTAGATCCTGTTCAGATTCTCCAGTTCTACTCCAGTTCTACTTCAGTTCTTGTTAAGTTTTAGTTCAGATTCTAGTTAAGTTTCTGATTCAGATTCTTCCCTTCAAATTCTAGTCGATCGGTGTTAACCCACTATTAAAGTCTGACTCGTTTTGTAAAACTGTTTTTATTTAGTTAATTATTTTTTATTTCACTTGTTTTGTTTTAAACTTTTATTATTTAAATTTTCTTTTATTTTTAATTTGATTTTTATTTCTATTTTATTTACTTTCTGTTTTCTTATTTTATGTAATTTATTGTTTAATCATTAAATGTTTTTTTTTTTTATTTTATTTTATTTTGCTAAATGTTAGGTTGTGTGTGTGTATGTGTGTATTTCAGTTAATAAATTATTTACAAAAAATGTTCTCCATTTACTTTTATTTCAATTCATTTATTTGTTTGTTTGTTAGTTTAAATGTGTGTGTGTGTGTGTAATAATATTTCTCTCCTCTGTTTTGCTAATGATAATTTATTACAATTGATGTTTTTGTGGCACAGACACACGCTGTTCCAGTTGTGGTAAAGAATGAAGACTTTGAAAATCATTAAACTAAAACTTTAAAGTTCTTTTAATTTGTAATTTTATTTTAATATTTTTCAAATGGCAACACTTTTCTCTTGAATTGAAAATGTGGCAACATTTAACTAATGTTATCATTCACAAAATGTAAACAAATACAACAGTTGTAGTAAACAAAGTTGCCACATGTTTCTTTTTATTATGAAATCAATCACAATATATTTTTCAAAATTAATCTTATTTCCTCAATAAAGATTTCACTCCTTTAATTAACTGCCTTGAAACTTTTACAGTCTGTCAGTTGCAAATGATTTTCTTAAACGTAATTTAAAGCTTCATCACCAAATGACTCACTTGAGTGCAATTCGTATTGAGGTAAACGTATAGTATTAAGTAAGTAAATCACTGTATGATTATACTACATGTTCATTCACTCAATCATTTGCTCAATCACTTAGGCCAGCAGTTAACCAATAACACTCTTCTTAAGTAATAACAATCATCATCATCATTATCATCATCGCCAACTTCTGCTATTACTGACAAAACCAATATTGGCAATCAATTACAGATTTCAATATTTTTTTATTAAAGTTTTTTTTTCCAAATCACCTTAACTGGACAGTAATTCCATTACTGTTTGTTTGAATATGGCAGTAAAGGGGGGGATGTAAGAGAAGAGGGGTTTAATGGAAAACCTGAAATGCATATAAAAATTGTTTATTTAACATTCACAATAGTGCCATTAACAATAACAATAACAATAAAAAAAACAGACACACACTTTAAGAATATTTAATTACAGTGATTAATTTGATGAATAATGAATTATTTTATTCAACTTCTAAAGACAAGTGTTTTCATTTTATTCGAGAAAGTGCATCAGATCGATTTTTTAAATGAAAATTATTTTTTTGTTATAGAAAATTTCACACCATCAAAATTTTTTAACAAGATCCACATTTAATATGTTTATTTCGGATCGGCGTGTGCGTATCCAGTTTAATATAACAATACAAAATTTATGTTGTGTTACATAATTTGATCTTGATGGGAAAATAAAATTTAAATAAATTAAACACTGTGAGAAATAGAGCTAAAATAGAAATGAAATAGAATTCAAATAGAACTGTATTAGAAAATGAACTGGATTAGAAGTGAGCTGAACTTGAATCTAAATAAGAATCTGAACTAAATTTGACTAGAATCTGCACTAGAACTGAACTTGATTTAAAGTGGAATCTGAATTATAATCTGAAGTAGAATATGAATAAGAACCTTAACTACAATTTGAAGCATAATCTGAACTAAAATTTTGTTCTAGAACTTAATAAAATCTTAACTAGAGCAGAAAAAGATCTAAACTGGAATCTGAACTAGAACAAAACAGAACTTGAATCGAAATTATAATATCCGAACTATAATCTGAGGTAGAATCTGAATAAGAACCACAACTAGAATTTTAAAGTATAATTTGAACTAAAATCTGGATCAGAACTTAGTAAAATCTGAACTGGAACCTTGTATAGGACTTAACTAAAACAAAACTGTAATCTGTATTAGAATTAGAGCTGGAATCTGAACTAGAATCTTAATAAGAGTCTTACACAGAATCTGCACTACAACTGAACTACAACTAAACTTGATTTAAGCTGGAAGCTGAACTAAAATCTGAAGAAGAATTTGAATGAGAATCTCAACTCAAATCTGGACTAGAACTTAATAAAGACTGAACTAGCATGTGAACTAGAATTGAAAAAGATCTAAACTGAAATCTGCACTAGAACTGAACTAAACTTGAATCTAAATTAGAATCTGAACTAGAACTCAACAAGATCTAAACTGGAACATGAACTTAAATCTCCACTAGAACAGAAGTAAAACTAAAATAAAGTCTACAGTAGAATCTTAATTAGAATTTGTATTAGAACTGAAGTTCAACTGAAGTACAACTAAACTTGAATAAAGCTTGAATCTGAAGTAGAATTTGAATAAGAATCTGAACTAAAATCTTGACGAGAACTAAACTGGTATTTGAACTAAAATCTGCGCTAGAACTACAGTTGAACTAAACCAAAATCTAAAATAGAAACTGAAGTAGAATCTGCATTAGAACTAAACTGGAATCTGAACTATAATCTAAAGTAGAACTGAAGTGAATAAGAACCTTAACTAGAATTGGAAGCATAATCTG
Organism: Cochliomyia hominivorax; assembly: GCA_004302925.2. Classification (NCBI taxonomy): domain Eukaryota; kingdom Metazoa; phylum Arthropoda; class Insecta; order Diptera; family Calliphoridae; genus Cochliomyia; species Cochliomyia hominivorax. The sequence goes on along the minus strand of PYHX02000413.1, from coordinate 95,593,872 downwards.
AACTAAAATTTGGACTAGAACATAATAAAATCTTAACTAGAATATGAACTGGAATCTTGTTTAGGACTGAACTAAAAATAAAATGGAATCTGTATTAGAATTAGAGTTGGAAACTGAACTAGGAACTGAAGTAGATCCTGAACTAGAATCTGCATAACAATCAGAACTGAAACGTAAACAAGAATCTGAACTATAAGTGAAATAGATCTAAACTAGAATCTGAATTACATTTAAACTGGAATATTAACTGGGATTTGCATAAGAATCAAAACTGGAATCTGAATAGGAATCTAAACTAAATCTGAAGTAGATTATTTGATTTGATTTAGAATCTGAACTAGAACTGAATTAGATGTTAACTGTAAATTGGAATTAGAATCTGAATTAATGTCTTAACTAAATTTGAACTGAACTAGAACCGAAATAAAACTGAACTAAAATCAGAACCAAACAAAACTAAAAGCGAAACTAAAACCTAAACTAGAAGCTGAACTTTAAACTGAAATATTAGTTGAACTAGAATTAAGGTTAAACTGAAATAAAAACTGAACTAGAACCTTATCTAGAGGATGTACTCGAAACTCAGATGCAAAGGGAATTTGAACTAGAACTAGCAGCTGTACACCAAGCTGTACTTGAAGTAGAAATAGAAACTTAATGAGCTGTTGAACTATAAGTTGAATTAGAATTAAATTAAAAATCAAGCAGAGATAAGAGGGAACTGTATTTTAAAGGGGAGTGATTGAACCAAAACTGAGAAAAAAAAAAATCAATTGGAAAGAAAAATTGAACTAGAAATTAACAAGGAGTGATAATGAAATGTCCTAAAACTGGTCGAAAATGAATATAGAATAGAATATGAAACTGAGAAACACATGAGAGAAGAAAAACCTGAAATGAACTGAAATTGAGCAAACGCTGGGGAAAAATTTGAATCATAACTGTATAAAAAAGTGGAATTGAAATGTAACTAAGAGATAGTTGAACTAGAACTAAACTGAAACTTAAATTAAAATCTGAATAAGAACAGAACTGTATTTTAACATGAACTGAAATAAAACGGATTTGAACAAGAAATGAAGATGTTTTTTTTTTTTTTTTTTTTTTTTTTTTTTATAAGATCTGAACTAGAGCATGTCTTAAGCTTTTCTCTCAGTGTTTTTTTCCGCCATTGCGTTCTATATAAAGTATAAAAAATACTGATGCTTAACACATGATAAATATAATTTATTGTACAAAAATATTATTATTTTGCATGCACATTTTACATACACACACACACAATTCTTATTCTTTTTTTAATACATAATAAAAATAATATTATTATCCCAACTATTCTATATTTATTATAACATTTCAAGGTTAATACACTCAATGGAGACCCATTGTTTTCCAATTGTATCATTTTAAACATCTGTTATGGAATCGAATTTAAAAAAAAAATATTGAAAATTAAACAAAATTTAGAATGAATTAAAATTATTGAAAATAATTAACAAAAATTTTGATTTTATTTAAGAATGACAAAAAAGAATATAAACAACAACAACAATAACCTGTTTGAATTTGAAATCTCATATTAATGGAACCAAACACCTACACAAACTATTTTTTTTTATAAAGAAAAAATTTTTAAAAGAAATATTTTAATTTAAGCAGACAGACGGACAGACAGACAGACAGACTAACTGAATGACTGACAAAAAAAAAAACAAAAAAAGATTTATGATGCTTCACAAATCGTCTTTTATCGGGGTTTGTATTCATACGTTTATTTGGTAACGGTAAAATCGTATCTTTTAAGTTGGGAAATACAAACACATGAACTCAATTCTATTGGTGGGTTTTGCGAATACAGATTTTTGTTAAATTCAAATTTGGAATCTGTGTGTGTGTGTGTATGTATGTGTTTATGGTCATGCAATCATGGTCATACATTCAAAGTTTTGATTTGAAGTCTATTTTTTCAATGGGTTTTCTGTAGTGTTAAGATAAGTTGTATTTCGTTGCAAGTATTAACTTGCAACATGAATGTTTTCTCAACCGGCAAATATTACAATAACAAGCAAATAAGCAACAACAACAACAACCAAATAACGTGTCGTTTTAATGCAAACAGTTGTCAGTTCTGGTAACAAATTTTAAACTTCTCCTATTTTATCTAACAACAGTGTAGAGCAAAACAAAGTAGTCACTTTAATTATTTCAAATTAATTTACGAAATCTTTTCAACTAGACTCATTTGCTTTGGACATCACTGTATTTGGCATGTTAAGTTTAAATTATTAAATTCGGCTTTAAGCCTCCAACTTGTTTTCTTTAGTTTTTAGCGTTTTTTTTTCTAAAGTTCGAGTACCATGTAACTGTCTATTCTAAAGTGTCTAGAAACTTAATACCGTTTCGTTTGAATATTTTAACTCCAAAATATCATTGAATTTATTTGCATGACAAACAATCGCTTTATTTTCAAAAGAACTGGTTTAAAGCACAAGAATTATTTTTTAGATTATTAAATAATGACAGCAATTCGAGATCCTCAAAATGGGAAACAGTTTTTGATGTTTTAAGATTGTAATTGAAGTAACAGGTCTCGCTTACTTGGTTGTCCTGTAGGTCCCTTTGTGAGGGACTACAATTTGCAAGGGTTGCAAGTGTAGAAGCAAAGTGAAGTGTAAGAATCTGATTAGAATGGGAGAAAAGAAAAGCTCAAGTTAAATCAAAGTCAAGTGAGAGAAGGAGAGGATGGAGGAATAGATTGTCAAACCTTTCATATCACATAAACTGTGAAGAAATCTAATGTGTTGTCATGCCGTCAAATCAACCGTAATATCGGAAAGAGACTCACACATCCTTTACATCAGCAATCGCTAAATTCGTTAGAGATCTAACAGGGCAATGACAAAGAAGATTCGAAAATCCTGCAAAATTCATTTAAAAGAAGCCATATTCTTGATGCATGTACACCAGATACTGCAGCAACAGTATTTCTCATGAGAGTTCTGGAATATTGAGTACAAAATATATATCCATACCCCATTCATGGGCCATATTGTTCTGCCAATCAAACATTTGGCGCAACACCGATGGTACACGCTATAGCATAAAGTCCGTCATCTACACGTCTCCTTATCCATTAGGTAAGGCCTCCTTTTCGCCAGGGCATTAGCCATCAGGTTACTCTAGTCTAATGTTCTTGCACACATACCAGTGCAATCTTCGAATGCTCTGCCATCCTATTTAATGATACGATACATTTCCAAACAAGATTCGATGTCGTGTAGACACCCGTAAGGAACCGAATTGCAACCTTGCTGTCATGATATCTCGGTCATATATACTTTAATACCAATAATACCAGTTGGTAATCTTAGCACGAAAGTTTGAAAGACATACATATGTTGAATTTCTTAATAAAGATACCACCACCTACGTTGTCTGCACTTTTCGAGCCATCAGTGTAAATTTCTTTTTGAAGCGAGGAATGATATGCAAAAGACATCTAAATCTGGGATAAAATCAGTCGTTCCAGTTTCCCATAGTATTGAGCCTAACCCCCCGTTAGAAGAGCGAGTTTCCTTGTTATCACATTAATTTGGAACCAGTTGAGTATCGCGAAAATAGTTCTATTTCATTGTACGAAAAACTGAGTCATATTTCGAATTCGTTTCAAGAGATTTCCACCTGAAAGTTTCATCATAGAACTGAACTATTCCCACCACAAATTCGATGATCTAGTTTACAATCTTTGGGACAAAATATCCCCATCTGCCATCTATGACCCTGCTACAGATATATATTGCGGTCTTCATATTGGATATTGCTAGAATACCCGAAACAAGAAGCCTTAAGGTCAGTCCGCTCAACAGCGGTAATCAAAAGTTTGGTACTTTGTACCTTATTGATAATATCAGCACCGTTTTTGATGGATTAATACTGAACTAGAACTGGAGTAGAACTGAAATAGTTCTGAACTAGAACTGAACTAGAACTAAACTAGAACTGAACAAGAACTGGATTAGAACAGAACTATAACTGAACTGGAAATGAACTAGAACTGAACTAGAACTGGATTAGAACAGAACTAGAACTAGAACTAAACAAGAACTAGAACTGAAATAGAACTGGACTAGAACTGGACTAGAACAGAACTAGAACTGAATTGAACTGATACTGAACTAGAACTAAATTAAAATTGGACTTGAACTGAACTAGAGCTGAACCTTTAATCTATAAATTATTAAATTTACAGTTATCGTCCTCGTTCTAAACCATAAGAAGAAAAACATGTCTTTTGGTATTCATTCGTAGCCAAATCGCCAGATTTTACATTTCTCACGCAGACACTTGACAACAATTATTTAGAAAACTTTAATCGATTTCAAATTTGAAACGAATTAAAGTCTCTATAAAAGCAACAATAATAAATACCATAATAAAAGCAATAAAAATAATAACAAAAACAACTTTAGTTGTTGTTATCGATTTTTTTGTTTGCATTAAACATAAATATTTTCTAAACAAATGTTTGGTCGTTATACGACAGACGTAGCAAAAGGTACCGTAATGGAACAATTTATTTTAAAGATTATTAAAACACTTTTACGATTGATTTCCTATAAATAGTTTTATTATTTGTATAGTGAAAATGCACTTGTTACCATAGCATTTTTACAAATACTTGCAAACAAAACATTTTGCACTTAAAATACACAAAATAATGCGGGTAACAAAGTGTAACACATTTTTTTCCTTTAGAAACAATAAATAACAACCCTGGGCTTTCTTGTTCTCTCTCTATCTCTGTCGCTTAGTTGCCCTTTCCCTTTTCTTTAGGAATTCCTTAAAGGTTTACAGTTTTTTTCAAAAACTATTGCATAAAAGGGGGCGTAGTTTTTGGGGGGTTTTTAGTATTTTTTACTACAAAAAGTTTATTTAACTTTTACCTACATTTTAATTCAGTCAAATACTGACTGCAGTAGCAAAAGCAATTTTCTAGAAAAAAACTATAAAATTTTAAATTACTTTTGTTATCTTTTACAAACATTTTTTTATTTTTAAAGTTTATTTTTTAATGATTTTTTTTGCAATTTTGCAATTGTTGGGGAAAATTAACTTATTTTTTTCTCAGTACATTTTTTTTGCTAATTTGTTGAGAGTGTAATTTATAAAAATTTTCATAGTTAAATAAAGTTGTATGATAAAATAAAAATATACGAAAAATTTAATAAGACAAGTCATTATTTTATAAAGGGAAAATTGTTAGAATAATAAACATAACCTCAATTCTACATTAATTTCAGAAATCAAAAATACAGTTATTGTCAAAATAAAATAATGAAAAATTAAAAATATTTACTTAAGAGTAAATACTTTTATTTTTTCTGGTTCAGTTCTCGTTCAGTTCTGGTTCAGTTTTAGTTCTAATTAAGTTCTAGTTTAGTATAATTTTAGTTCTAGTTCAACTTAAGTTCAGTTCTAGTTCAAGTTTAGTTCTAGTTCAGTTCCAGTTCAGTTTAATTTCAGTTTTAGTTCAAGTTCAGTTCTAGTTCAGTACTAATTAGGTTCTCGTTCCGTTCTGCTTCAGTTCTAGTTCAGTTCTAATTAAGTTCTAGTTCAGTTCTGGTTGTTTTTATTTCAGTCTACTTTATTTTTAGTTCAGTTCTAGTTCTATTTTAGTTTTAGTTCAATTTTATTACAATCAGGTTCAGTTCTAGCTCAATTCTAGTTTAGCTCCAGTTCAGTTCTAGTTCAGTTCTAGTTCAAGTTTAGTTTTAGTTCAAGTTCAGTTCTAATTAAGTTCTAGTTTAGTTTAATTTCAGTTCTAGTTTAAGTTCAGTTCTAATTTAAGTTCAGTTCAAGTTCAGTTGTAGTTCATTTCTAGTTCAGTTCTAGTTAATTTCTAGTTCTGTTATAGTTCAGTTCTCGTTCCGTTCTGCTTCAGTTCTCGTTCAGTTCTAGTTCAAGTTCAGTTTTAGTTCAAGTTAAGTTGTAATAAAGTTCTAGTTTAGTTTAATTTCAGTTCTAGTTCAACTCAAGTTCAGTTTTAGTTCAAGTTCAGTTCGACTTCTGTCCCAGTTCAGTTCTTGTTCAGTTTAAGTTCCGTTCTAGTTCAAATTCATTTCGACTTCTGTTCTAGTTCAGTTATAGTTTATAGTTCTAATTTATTTCCTATTTCATTCCTATATAATTTCTGATTCAGATATTAGTTTAGTTATAGGTCAGATTCTAGTTCAAGTTTAGAATCTGCTCGCTTCTATACTGTTCAAGTGACACTGTGGCAAATTATTTTTAGTACAGACTGTAGTCTGTTCAGATTCCAATTCAAATGCTATTGCAGAATCTAGTTTAGATTCAAGTACAGTTTCCAGTTTAGATTGCAGTTCAGATTCAATTTCAGATTGTAGTCTATGTGTTAGTTCAGATGTAGAGATTCCAGGTCAGATTCTAGTCTACATTATAGTCCAGATTATTATCTAGTTTTAGTCTCTAGTCGAGTTTCTATTTTAAGTTCTAGTCTGGATTGTATTTCAGATGCTATTTAAGATTGAAGATCAATTTCAGTTTAGATTTAAGTTCAGGTTCAAGTTCTAATTTAGATTCTATACCAGATTCCGGTTCAGATTCTATTTCAGATTGTAGTTGAAAATCTACATAAGATTCTAGTCGAGTTTTAAGATCAAGTTTTAGTTGAGATTCTGGTTCAAATTTTAGTTTAGATTCCAAACCAGATTCTAGTTCAGTTCTAAACAAAAGTTTATACAGTAGACTTTATTGAAGACTACTAATTATGCAATAGTTTCTTCTGAAAGTTTAATTCCAAGTCCAGTTTATAGGCTCCTCTATAGTTCAGTTTATAGTGCTGACTTTATTCTTTTGTATAATTCAGTTTATGAAATAGTTTATAGTTTAAGCTTTAGTTTAGTGCAGGTTCTAAATTTTGTATAGACTCGACCCAATATTTTTTTTTTTAATGAGGACTATAGTTTACTTTTCTTTTAAATTACCGTGGACTTATTTTTAAAATGTGAACTATAGTTTAGTTTATTGATGACTATAATAAAGAGCGCGTAAACCATAGTCTAGTTTATAATCCGGACTATAGTCTAGTTTAAAGTAAAGTATTTATAATCTGCACTTAAGTCACCATTTATAGTCTTGACTATATTATAGTCAATTTAATATTCTTTAATCTATTTTATATTCTATAGTGAATATATTTAGCTATCACTTTTCAATGTACCCACTTATTTTGGGTATGAAACAATTCACGATTTGTAAAATGTTTTGTCCCACTTTTAGCCTCAAATAAAAGTCATTGTTACATTTTATCCAAGTTCCTCATACTTATTATGGTTTCGAGTTTTTGTTTTTTTTTTTTGTTGGTATTAATAGATAAATAACCTTTGATTTCCAAAAAGGTTTTTTTTAGCTTTAATTCTCTTTTTAATTTATAGAAAACAGAAAAAAAAAAGAATGAAACGATTACAAGAATTGCGTGATTTAACGTCAAATATCGAAGAAAATTGCAAATTTAGGGAAAAAATAAATAAAATTTATTTAACGGTTTCTTATTTTTGAACCAAACAAAAAAAGTGCTTTAAAAGATTCCACAAAATTTAGAAAAAATAGCTGTAACTTAGTGAATTTTGTAATTGACATTTAAACATGATTCTTCTCCTCATGATATTTTTTCTTTCTATTAAAACGAAAAAAAGTCTTGTAAAACGAGATATTTAAGCTTTAGAAAAGGGGAAATACAGTAACGAAGTTTTTGGAAAAAAATTGTGTCTATAAAACCATAAAAAATAAAGAGTTATTTTACACTTACATATTTGACTATTTTTATAGCTTTTTTAATATCTTTAACATTGTTTGCTGGTGAATGGAAAAAATTTGGTAAAATTAAAATTTTATAAGAAAATTATGAAATAGAAGGAACTAAAAAAAACTTCAAGCACGCTACCTGAATAATAGTCTTGTCTTTACCACATAGACGAGACCGCAAACGACGCCATAGTCGAGATTATAGTCTAGTTATTAATCGAGTCTGTAGTCCTGTTTATTAATGACTCTATAGACTACCGTACAGAGAATACTATAGTCTTATGGAGGAGACTATAGTCTAGTTTATGCCTGAAACAATTCATTAATTTTTATACGATTCTAAAGTCAAGTTTATAAAGTATAGTTTTTTAGTCTAGTTTTTAGACAAGACTAAAATATCATTTAAAGACAATACTTTAGTCTAGTTCATAGACAGTGGTTTAATGTATAAATTAGAGAGTTTAATTTACTTCATAGACGAGCCAAGTTTAGTTTTATATAAGATCATAGTCCACTTTATAAACGAGACCAGTTTAAAGATAAAACTCTAATCAAGTTTACTGGCTAAACTAGTGTAAAGGATAGACTATTGTCAAGTTTATAAACGACTTTATAGTCTAATTTATAGAATGTTTAGAGACAAGACAATAAGCAAGTATATAGACCAGACTAAAGCTTGTTTCATAAACCGGACTATAATATATTTTATTAACGAAGCTATAGTTTAGCTAAGAAAGAAGCTTTAGTGTAGTTCATAGGTAAAAATATTTTATAAACAGTGCTACAGTTCAGATTCAGTTCTGATAGTTTATAGTCGAGACCAGAGTCTAATTAAAGGTTGTTTATAGACGAAACCATAATTAACTATATTGACCAGATTTTAGCCTGATTTATAGACGGGATTATGGTGTATTTTAAAGACTACAGTTCAGATTCTGGACAAGATTCTATTTCAGATTCAACATTCATTCCAGTCAAGATTTCATTCTAGTTCAGATTCAAGTTCAGATTCCAGTCAGGATCTCATTCTAGTTCGGATTCTAGTCGAGATTCAAGTTTAGATTCCAGGTCAGATTCTAGTCGAGATTCAATTTCAGATTCCTGATCAGATTCCAGTCAAGATCTCATTCTAGATAGTATCCAAGTCGAGATTCAAGTTTAGATTCCAGGTCGGATTCGAGTCGATATTCAAGTTCAGATTCCAGGTCAGATTCCAGTCAAGATCTCATTCTAGTTCGGATTCTAGTCGAGATTCAAGTTCAGATTCCAGGTCAGATTCCAGTCAAGATTTGAGTTCAGATTCAACTTCTCATTCTAGTTCGGATTCAAGTCGAGACACAAGTTCAGATTCCTGTCAAGATCTCATTCTAGTTCAGATTCTAGTTTAGATTCCAGGTCAGATACCAGTCAAGATCTCATTCTAGTTCGGATTCAAGTTCAGATTCCAGGTTAGATTCCAGTCAAGATTCGAGTTCAGATACAACATCTCATTCTAGTTCGGATTCTAGTCGAGATTCATGTTCAGATTTCTGATCAGATTCCAGTCAAGATTCGAGTTCAGATACAACATCTCATTCTAGTTCGGATTCTAGTCGAGATTCATGTTCAGATTTCTGATCAGATTCCAGTCAATATCTCATTCTAGTTAGGAATTAAGTCAAGATTCAAGTTCAAATTCCAGATCAGATTCTAGTCGAGATTCAAGTTCAGATTCAACATCTCATTCTCGTTCAGATTCTAGTCGAGATTCAAGTTCAGATTCCAGTTTAGATTCTAGTCCAGATATAGATCTATGTATTGATTTTAATTCAGATACATTCCAGTTTAGTATAAATATGATGTATAGTCCACTTTATAGATGGGACTATAATTTAGTTTAAAAACGTGACCATATATTCTGTTTATATAAGAGATTAGAACTTAGTTTTTTGACGATGTATCGTACAAGCTTAAAGATGAAACTGTAGACTATTTTATAGCCAAGACTATAATTTAGTACTTAGACTATAGTCTATTTCATAAACGGGACTACAGTGTAGTTTATAGACAAGTCTATAGTATATAGATGAAACTAGAACCGGATTTATTGTCGATACTATAGATGAGTTTAAAGAAGAAACTAAAGACTATAACCGACTATAGCCGAGACCGTAATTTAATATTTCGATAAGACTATAGTCAATTTTATAGATGGGACTACAGTGTAGTTTATAGATAAGTCTATAGTATAGTTATAGACGAGACCAAAGTCTACTCTATAAATGAAACTATAGTCTTCACTGGAGTCTAATTTATAGTCATGACTATAGTCAACTGTGTAATCAAGTCTATTGGCCAGACTATAGCATACTTTTCAGTGTTTTAGAATTAACTCAATTGTTTGTTGTAATAACTTATGATCAGTTAAGCGTAACAGAAAATTTCTATTATTTTCTTTCATTCTCTCAAATATATTTTATTCATCACAAACATGTATTAACTAAATATATTTTGCAATTTGCTATTTTATGCTATTTATTATTATTATTTTTGTTATTATTGTTGTTGTTGTTGCCTTGTAAAATTTTAACTTGTTCTGATTCTTTTTGCCTCAACAATTCAGTCAGTGTGGAAAAGATAAGAAAACACAATAAATAGAAAGGAAAATAAGAAGAAGAAGAGGAAGAAGTAGAATAAAAAGGTTACTCGTACAAGTGTTTAGTAGAGAGATTAAGTTAGAAAGGTTACTAAACTATCACACGTATAAAGAACCAGCATAAATTTTGAAGAAAAAAAAAAGTGTAACGAAATGTGTTCATAATGAAATTAAGATAATTTGATTTGAAAACATAGTGGGTGGTAAAAATGAATAGAAGAAATATGAAAATAAATTATAGACTATTTTAGTTATGAAAATATTAGGGAAATAAAATTAATTAAAAGCTTTAAGCTTGAGCGTGGGAGTCTAAAGAAACTTAAGGTTTAAGTTTTAAATTAATTATGGAAGAGACTATAGTTTTGCTTACATAATTAAGAAGAGGCTAAATCGTGAGCATGAGTAGAATTAGGCTATTTTTCAAAAAGAAACTAGACTATATACTCGATAATAAACTGAACTATAATCACGAATATAAATTAGACTATGGAGAAGACTATAGTCGTTATAATAAATTTGATAGTCTTTTTTATAAATTTGGCTAGAGATTCCTAGATTTACTAGAATAAAGTACACTTAAGTCCTGACTAAAAAATGAACTCTAGTCTCCACTATAATGTTGACTATAGTCATGACAATTAAGCATATTTTATTCTCGACTATAAATGCGACTTTAGTGTAAACGTTAAAGTGGATCAAAGTCTTTACTATAGTCTCCATTGTAAAATGGCTTCTATACTTTATTAAAGACTATAAAATTGTCTTTAGACTCCACTATGATGTAGACTTTGGTCTCGACTATAAAATAAATTAAATTATCCACTATAAAGTAGACTAAAATTTCTACTTTATCCTCCTTTATAATGTAGTCTACAGACCATATTATCAGCTAAAGTTTATACTTAAATTTCCATTATAAAGAAGGTTGTAGTCTCCAATATAAAACAGACATATAGTCGTGTCTCTAAAATATTATTATTGTTATTGTTGTCTTTAAAATAGACTTAAGTCTCCACTTTATTTTCCACTATAAAATGGACTATAATCTTCATTAAATAGTCGTCCTTATACATTAGTCTCCACTATAAAGTAGACTATACAATTGATTATAACATAGATTTAAGACTCCGCTATAAAGAAGATTATAGTGTGGAATATAAAGTGAATTCAATTATTCACTATAAAGTAAACAAAAGTTTCCCTGATAAAGTAGAATAAAATCTTCATTATAAAATGGACTAAAATCTCCATAAAGTTGACAATAGCATTTATTATAGCTTCCGTAATAAAGTAGTTTTTGGACCATATTACCTCTGCTATAAAATAGACTAAAGTCTTCATTATAAAGTAGACTACAGCCTGGTCTATAAAGTACACTACAATAAAGTCTTTACTATAGAAGACATTTTAAAATTGTCTTCAGAATGTAGTATACTAATGTACTCTTTACTATAATGAAGGCTGAATCCAAGGTCTCCACTATAGAGCAAATTATAGTCAGCACTAAGCTTTGTATAAATAAAGTACTTGAATCGATGTCACTACAGTCTTTGCTAGAGATTATTTTAAAATCCACAACTTTTACTAGAATATAGACTATAATTTAAGTTTTTTTAAGTTTTTGCCGCCTGTCGCTTAACGCTTTCATTGTGTTTATGAATTGTGTTTTCTTTCCCCTTTAAATTCATTTGTCCCATATTATTTAATGTTTTACATTAAACATTTCTTTCTTATCTCCTGTAAACTGACATTAAACTCTTTTTAACATATTAATCGACTAAAAAATTCTTTATCACATTAATTTTCCTTCATTTTGTTTTTTGTTCTTCTCCTCAAAACCATGTTTTCCTCGTCACGATTATTTCTTTCGAAGACATAAAAACCTTAAGAACAACAAAAATACTACGACTCCAAATAGTTGTAGTTTTTCTAAATTATTGAATAAAAACTTATAATGTGGGAGTGCGGCTTCCCCCTTTTATAGTTTAATTTTCCAAGACCTACAAAACTCTAACTTCACTAGAGCTGAAAAAACGCCAGAAAACGTGAGTTAAAGGTGGCATAAAAGAAAACTTATTAACTTTAATGGAAATTGTTTGGAAACAAAAATTCCTAAAAATATTATTAACTTATTCTTTCTTTTTAGTCTGAGAAAGCCAAAAAGACTATAATAGAAAGACATTTAGACATTAAAAGAGACAAGTTATAGATCAGTGAAGGCAAAAATTTTGGAAGCAAAAATGTTCCAAAGCAAAAAACAAAAAAAGCCTGCAGATGTAAAAAGATAAATTTTAAATAGAGCTTTTTAAGATTAATAGCTTTTGATTTAAGTTTAAGGGGGAAATTAAAGATTTTTATATTAACATGTAAATTAAGGAAAATAGATAAGATACCAGACTGAGGAAGGGTTTGGGAATAGACTAAAAACTGGTAAAGTTAGACTATAATTCTTTTTAAGGGACTAGACTTTAATCTAGTTTATAGACTAGACTTTAGTCTAGTTTATAGACTAGACTTTAGTCTAGTTTATAGACTAGACTTTAGTCTAGTTTATAGACTAGACTTTAGTCTAGTTTATAGACTAGACTTTAGTCTAGTTTATAGACTAGACTTTAGTCTAGCTTCTAGACCAGACTTTAGTCTAGTTTATAGACTAGACTTTAGTCTAGTTTATAGACTAGATTTTAGTCTAGTTTCTAGACTAGACTTTAGTTTAGTTTCTAGACTAGACTTTAGTTTAGCTTCTAGACTAGACTTTAGTCTAGTTTCTAGACTAGACTTTAGTCCAGTTTCTAAACTAGACTTTAGTCTAGTTTCTAGACTAAAGTCTAGTTTCTAGACTAGACTTAAGTCTAGTTTATAGACTAGACTTTAGTCTAGTTTATAGACTAGACTTTAGTCTAGTTTATAGACTAGACTTTAGTCTAGTTTATAGACTAGACTTTAGTCTAGCTTCTAGACCAGACTTTAGTCTAGTTTATAGACTAGATTTTAGTCTAGTTTATAGACTAGATTTTAGTCTAGTTTCTAGACTAGACTTTAGTTTAGTTTCTAGACTAGACTTTAGTTTAGTTTCTAGACTAGACTTTAGTCTAGTTTCTAGACTAGACTTTAGTCCAGTTTCTAGACTAGACTTTAGTCTAGTTTCTAGACTAAAGTCTAATTTCTAGACTAGACTTAAGTCTAGTTTCTAGACTAGACTTTAGTCTAGTTTCTAGACTAGACTTTAGTCTAGTTTCTAGACTAGACTTTAGTCTAGTTTCTAGACTATACTTTAGTTTAGTTTCTAGACTAGACTTAAGTCTAGTTTCTAGACTAGACTTAAGTCTAGTTTCTAGACTAGACTTTAGTCTAGTTTATAGACTAGACTTTAGTCTAGTTTATAGACTAGACTTTAGTCTAGTTTATAGACTAGACTTTAGTCTAGTTTATAGACTAGACTTTAGTCTAGTTTATAGACTAGACTTTAGTCTAGTTTATAGACTAGACTTTAGTCTAGTTTATAGACTAGACTTTAGTCTAGTTTATAGACTAGACTTTAGTCTAGTTTATAGACTAGACTTTAGTCTAGTTTATAGACTAGACTTTAGTCTAGTTTATAGACTAGACTTTAGTCTAGTTTATAGACTAGACTTTAGTTTAGTTTATAGACTAGACTTTAGTCTAGTTTATAGACTAGACTTAAGTCTAGTTTATAGACTAGACTTAAGTCTAGTTTATAGACTAGACTTAAGTCTAGTTTACAGAATACTTAATTATAGTTTATTCTCATGATTATTTCATATTTTATTATTATTTATTTTTCTCTAGTTACTCAATATTTGGCTCTTGACCTAAATTTAGCTGTCAACTAACATTCATTTCATGTGTTCTTTTTTCTTACTACATTTTGTTCTATTTCCATTTGTACTCTTAATTAACCGCGACAAACGCATTAATTAATTTTATAATTTTTTCAAATATGAAATAATCCAACAGAATAAACACTTAAACTAACTTGACCAACAGTTAAGTTAAAAAATATGGAGAGTTATTTGTCATTAATGACACTGACACTGACATTGACATTCAATTTTATAAAAAAAAAACAATTAAGTGAGAAAGTAAATAAATACAGTTAAATAAAGAGATGTTAATTGTGACACATATTTTAGAAAATTTTAATAAATATTTTGCTAATTATTGTTTTTGTTTTTTCACTCTCTTTTCAGCTCTTTATGATCTCTGTCATTTTGTTTATTTACATTTAATGTTACTCACATCTCTAAGCAACAATAACAGGACTTTATAGAGGTAAAACATCCTCTCGTCTTTGATAATAGAGAATCTCTTTTTTTGTTGTTTTGAAAATTACTATGCTGATCTCTAAAAGATGGCGAAATCGAAAATTGCTCTTTATGCTGCTGGCGTAACCTGTTTGGGTTTTATATGTTTTGCTTTAGCCTCTGCTGCCATTGGTATACCCATTTGGGGTTATTATGACACACCCTCGGGGGGTTATGATTTTGATCATGGCTATTTTGGTCCCTTCAAAGTTTGTAAACAGTTAGCCTATGGTAGAGAGAAATGTGGCAGTGATGTTTCCAAATTTAGATTATCATGTGAGTATTTCAACTCTCTACTAAATGATCTTATTTCAATTCTCTCTCTCTTTCTCTATTTCTCGTTTTTAGCTGCCGTTTTTATTAGTGGCATTTTTGCCATTTTAAGTTCTGCCGCATTTGGTATATTTTGCATATTATCAGTGATACAAATTGCCATGATTTCTTCGCGGGAAAAAGTGGTCATGTCTTATACATCGTTGGTTATGACCAAAATGGTTTTAGCCCTAATAGGAGGTGAGTTGTGGGATCTATAAAGTTCCTTTGTCTAAGGCTCTTTTTTCTAAATTTTCTTAATGTTCTGTTCTTAATTTTAGGAATGTTGGCTTTGGTGGCCGCTGTTATGTTTGCTGTACAAATAGATGAATCGGAAAAATTTGGATTTCGTGTATCACGAGGCGTTTCGTTTTATTTGCAGGTAATTAATTTTATAGCCAGATTTTGACTAGAGTTTAATCAAGACCAGATTCTTGTCCATAAACTAGAGCAGAGTCTAATCTATGAACAAGACTAGAGTCTGCTCTATGAACTAGAGCAGAGTCTGCTCTATGAACTAGAGCAGAGTCTGCTCTATGAACTAGAGCAGAGTCTGCTCTATAAACTAGAGCAGAGTCTGCTCTATGAACTAGAGCAGAGTCTGCTCTATAAACTAAAGCAGAGTCTGCTCTATATACTAGAGCAGAGTCTGTTCTATTAACTAGAGCAGAGTCTGCTCTATTAACTAGAGCAGAGTCTGCTCTATTAACTAGAGCAGAGTCTGCTCTATTAACTAGAGCAGAGTCTGCTCTATTAACTAGAGCAGAGTCTGCTCTATTAACTAGAGCAGAGTCTGCTCTATTAACTAGAGCAGAGTCTGCTCTATTAACTAGAGCAGAGTCTGCTCTATTAACTAGAGCAGAGTCTGCTCTATTAACTAGAGCAGAGTCTGCTCTATTAACTAGAGCAGAGTCTGCTCTATTAACTAGAGCAGAGTCTGCTCTATTAACTAGAGCAGAGTCTGCTCTATTAACTAGAGCAGAGTCTGCTCTATTAACTAGAGCAGAGTCTGCTCTATTAACTAGAGCAGAGTCTGCTCTATTAACTAGAGCAGAGTCTGCTCTATTAACTAGAGCAGAGTCTGCTCTATTAACTAGAGCAGAGTCTGCTCTATTAACTAGAGCAGAGTCTGCTCTATTAACTAGAGCAGAGTCTGCTCTATTAACTAGAGCAGAGTCTGCTCTATTAACTAGAGCAGAGTCTGCTCTATTAACTAGAGCAGAGTCTGCTCTATTAACTAGAGCAGAGTCTGCTCTATTAACTAGAGCAGAGTCTGCTCTATTAACTAGAGCAGAGTCTGCTCTATTAACTAGAGCAGAGTCTGCTCTATTAACTAGAGCAGAGTCTGCTCTATTAACTAGAGCAGAGTCTGCTCTATTAACTAGAGCAGAGTCTGCTCTATTAACTAGAGCAGAGTCTGCTCTATTAACTAGAGCAGAGTCTGCTCTATTAACTAGAGCAGAGTCTGCTCTATTAACTAGAGCAGAGTCTGCTCTATTAACTAGAGCAGGTCTGCTCTATAAACTAGAGCAGAGTCTAGTCTATATTTAAGGACCAGAATTTAATTTATAGACTAGTCTAATTTAAAATCTTTTTAATCTAAGTCTAACGATTAATTTCCTTTTCTTTCTCTCCTTAGATTGTTGTTATTATCTTAAGTATACCTCTTTTTGTATTGGCTTTATACGATGTTTTATATTCGAAAAAACCGGGTGGTGATCCCACCATGATGATTGATGCTGCCTCACCCTCTTCAGCCACAACGATAAATAATCCAGGCTTCAAGGAACCCAGAACTAAAAATGGTTAGTTTAGATAATTTCTTTAATATTTTCCCAATTAATGTCTATTTTCCTAGGTATTTCGGTGACTGATGCCTCGGGTAAACCCTATGCTGGCATACGCAATGGCTCGGGCAGTGTAGCCTCTATGAGTACTATGGTCACTAGTGTTTCAAATGGTTCTACCGTAGAATCTGTAACACGTTCTCCTTTGCGCTCAAGTTTAAAGAAACCCAGACCGAGACCAGAAAATGCTTTGGGTATACAAAATCCTGGCTATTCGGGGTCGGGTAATTCACCACCCATGAGAAGAAATGGTAGTGTAAAGAAAGTGCGTATACAAACACACAGCACAGAGGTTTAGAAGGAGAGAGAGAGAAAGAGAGGGAATAATTTTGTTTTTATTTTTTGTTTTTTATTTTAAACAAAGACTGTGTATAGAAGTTGAAGAAGATTTAAAGAAATTTTCTCTATTTTTATTTTTTTTATTTAACAAAAAAACTTTAAGTTTGTCTTCCATAACAAAAGAAAAATATTACAAAATTATTAAGAAACATCACTTATTTTTTTATTTGTTTAATAAATTGAAAAAAAAAAAAATAACGAAAACCAAACAATTTTTGATGAACATTAAAAAGTCCGTCCTTTTTTAAAATAACAGCAGCTACTAAATTAAGGGCAAATGTATTTAATTGTCTCTAGATGAGAGAAAAAAAGAGTAAAACCAACGACCAAGAAAAAAATCTTAAATTTTTATGATTTTCAATATTCTTGAACAAATATTTGCAATATTTTCTAAAAGAAAATAATTAATAAAGGAAAATATTTAAAATTTAAAATAAAATTAATGTCTTAAAATCTTTAAAACTACACTAGAGCCTCGCCTTGCGTCGTTTTTTAAGAACTGAAAAAATTCGATTTGCATCGTTGCAATTTCAAATTCGAACGACCCGAGTTACACTCGGCGAAAGATTGTCAACCCAGCAACAGCTGCATCAAACGAAAATTCTTTCCCTATGAAAGAATAATCGTTACAACAACCATTTTTAGCATCACCGATAACACTGATCGCCATCAGTATGTCAAGTTTTCAAACTGAGTGAAATAAGAGGAATTGCATTTTCTTTGTTATATAAGTGATGCTAAGAACACTGTAATTCGTAAAAAATGAGGCAAAGTAAAAAAAAGGTGATAGATAATCGTAATAATAAAATGTTTTAAATCCGGAGAAAAGGCTGTTTATATAGGAAGAGCTAATGGACTAACAACCACAACACTGAGAACAATTTGCAACTCAGACAGTGATAACAAATTAATAAACTGAAATTGTTACACATCACTCCAATCTAAACAAGAAACCATAGCAAATAATCGCTTATTCGTTAAGAAGAAGTCTCTTCTCATGATATTGGAAACGGTCAGTTTAACTTGGTTTTTTGAACAGGAACTGAAAACCGTTTGTTTTCTGTTCTTGTTTCCCCAATAAATTCAATTTCTGTGCATTTTTATAGAAAAAGTTTTTTTTTTTTTTAAATTTGCGTTGCGTTTCTTCGTTTCCCATTAACGACTCAAGTCCAGGCTCTAGTGTAATTTTAATTAAGCACAAAAAACTAAACAAGATCTTTATTTATTTATTAGTTTTTATCTTATAAATTTTAAATATTAAAATAAAATATTAATAATTGTTAGATTTTATATGTAAGAAATAAATTTTAATAATAAAAATAAATCTCGAAAAAAAATGTGTAATATTTTATATATAAAAAATTAGTTTTAAATTAAATTTAATTATTTTTTAAGTAAAATTTATTCTTAAAATTGTTATAAAACAAATTTAAGTTTTATTTTATTTTATTTTATTTTATTTTATTTATTTTATTTTTGTAATTTAAGTTTATTTTTAATTAAACAATTTATTCGTAATTTAATTATAATGTTATTGTTAATAATTATAAATAAAATATTCCAGTTTTAAGTTAAAAATTATAAAAAATATTAAAATAAAGAAAAATTATTAAATAATTTTATTAAATATTAAAAAAATCATAAAATAAACGAAGTTTTAATGAAATCTTTCATAAAAATTGAACTTATGGCCATTTTCTTAACATTTCCGTTAACTTCCGGTCTCTCATTCAATTCAAATAATAGTTACATCCGCTGACATTTAGTTTATTACAAATAAATCTGCTCTCTTTAACCTAACAAAATTAAGAATTTATGTTGCATATCTTAAGGCTGCGCATTAATACAGTATTAATTTTTAGATATTTTTATCTTCTTTTTGGTTTTTTCCAAAAGTAATATTAGATTGAACTTAAAAACTATTGCATATCTTAAGGCTCCACATTAATTAAATATTTATATACGTTTTATGACCTCCCCCACCACAAGTGTCGTAGAGGATATATTAACTTTGACATTTCGTGTGTAAAACTAAGAAGAACTTATCTCAGACCCCATAATCTATTATATTGTCTAACATCAAATCAAAATCCGTGTTGTTTTAGCTATGTCCGTCTGTCCGTGTCCAATATTAAACTAATTTTTATGACTCATTAAATGTTGCTGTGTTTTATTGAAGAAAAGCTGTTATATATGAGTGTATATGTGAGTGTGCATGAACGAACATAACCTATTTTACTTCATACGCATTTGTGGTAAAGGGTATTGAGGATGAAGCATAGCTAATTATAACATTCTTAATTGTATACTTTAAATTTTAATTTATTAATTATGGCCTCTTGCAAAAACTGATCACAGGTTTAAGTTATTTTGTTTAAAATGCGGTAATTTACTGAGTTATAAAAGATCTTTACTTTAAGCTCAATTTTAATGCCTGTTAAAAGCTCGAAAATAACTCAGTCCATATCGATGATCATAGATAAAGCTTATTTTACTCAAAAATGCAGTATTTATTGAGTTTTAAATGATTTTAACTTAAAAATTAAATTTTTATGTAAATTTTTTTGGATTCTTTTAGAGATCACCAAATAAGTACGTTTCAAAAAGGCGATATTTATTCGATTTTAGAATTTTTCGAATAGGGATCACCGTATTAAGCTTAATTTGCTTAAAATAGTATACATACAACTTTAACTCAAATCTTATATTAATATCAATCTTCGATTTTTAACGAGTGATCACAGCATCATGATT
>PYHX02000413.1:95471487-95573736 GCA_004302925.2 Cochliomyia hominivorax | reverse complement strand
TAATATGGACCAGAGTTTAATCTATAGTTTCGCCTTAGTTTAATCCAAAGTCTGAACTATAGTTTAATATATAGTCTGGACAATCAGACTCTAATCTAAAGTCTAGACTAGAGTCTAATCTATAGTCTTGTTTAAGTAAAGTCTATAGTCTGGTCTATATTTTAATCTTTATTTGATTTTAGTCTAAACTATAGTCTGGATTAAAGTAGAAACTTATAGAACGGACTATTGTTTAATCTATAGTTTTAACTACAGTTTATTTTTACAGTGCGGACTGTAGTTTAATCTATAGTGTGAACTATAGATTTATTAAAAGTCTCAACTATAGTTTTATCTATAGCTGATCATAATTTGATCTACTGACTGGACTATAATTTAATCCATAGTCCAGACTATAAGTTAAATTATTGACTGTACTTTAGTTTAATCTTAAATCTAGACTATAGCCGAAACAATAGCACAAACTATGGTTTAATCTGTAGTCTTAACTATTGTTTGTAGACTATAATCTATAATCTGGATTATAACTTAAGACTGATATATATATAGTTTAATCCATAGTCCAGACTATAAGTTAAATTATTGACTGTGCTATAGTTTAATCTTAAATCTGGACTATAGCTGAAACAATAGCACAAACTATAGTTTAACCTGTAGTTTTAACTATAGTTTATAGAGTTTAATCTATAGTCTGGATTATAGTATAATTTAAGACTGGTCTATAATGTTTAATCTATAGTCTGGACCAGAATTTATTTTCTAGTCTGAACTTAAGTCTTATCTATAGTTTGAACTTAATAGTTGGCTAAACTATAGTCTTTACTATAGTTTGATCTATAATTTGGTTTAAATTTAGTTATTAGTCTGATCTGTGGTATAAGCTGGAGTCTGGATTATAGTTCAATCTATAGTCTAAACTAAAGTTTAATCTGGTAGTCTAGACAATAGTTTAACTTTTTAGTTTAATTTTTGTACTTTAGTCTGTCTGAAAAGTCTGTCCCGATTCTATTTATTCCCAATTATTGGTCACATGCTCATCTCTTAACAATTATTTCAGTCGTAATTGTCATAAATCAAATATTGTCGTTTTTAATTGTTGTTGGATCACACACACACACATATATATACAATTATATACATGTGTCAAAACCAAGCCCACATTCTGTTGCACACATGAAATAGCAACAAAACTATGGCGCATTTTAAAATGTGTTTTTTTTCATAAAATGTTACGTTTAGTTTTTATAAAATTGAGAAAAATTTATTAAAAACAAATTAAACCGGTGTCCATTAAAAGTTATACAACAACAAATAACAAATAAATAAATAAAATAAATAAAAATGCTATATATTTGGCTGTGCCGAATCTTCAATACCCTCCACCACAAATGCGTGTAAAATAAATACATATAAAGACATGCACAAGTACAAGTCTTTAATATAACACAGGGACATTTAATGAGTCACAAAATTTGTTATATTTTTGTCTATAACTATTTTTTTCTACTGAACCGATTTTGATAATTTTCGAGTCGTAATGAAGTATTTATAGGTTAATATTGTGGCAAGACTTTATTCTAATTTATTGTATATTTGACAAGTTAACAAAAGTTCTTCGCTGAAATATAGAGGTTGTCTCAGATATCGGTCTATAATTTTGAATATACTGAACCGATTTTAATGGTTTTAAATAGGAAAATAAGCTAAATTTCCATTGACCTCTATCAATTATTGTGAATGTGAGCGTGCCAACAACAAACAGACAGACAGAGGACAAGCTAAATCTAATCAGATTTTGATTTGATGCAAGAATATTTATACATTATGAGGTCTGAGATGACTCCTTAGCGTTACATATGGAATGGCAAAGTTTATATATAAAAATATTGAAATAAACTGGCTTTAACCGACTTCTGCATTCTTGTCATTAAAATGAGACAGAGAGAGAGAGAGAGAGAGAAACAGTTTTTTAAATGAGTTTGATTAAAGGTGTTGCAGTTGTTGGTGTTTTCATAAAAGAGTGTTGGTTGTGATTGTAAACAAAACAAAATAAAAGCTTAAGGTTGCCAGATCACTTAAATTGTAGCAGAAATGACAAAAAATGCATAACTAAGCAAAATAACGAGTTTTTCAATGTTTTTGTTGTTTTTATAACGTTTATTGAGTGACTTTTTCAATAATTTTTAATGGAATTTTGAATTTGGCGTGTTTTTTCGAATGACATTTTTTAATAAACAACAGTCAATGACCCGGTTTTTTTTTGTTAGAAATTTATTATTGATTGAAAATTCTAAAAAAAAAATTTGCGACTCATGTGTGTGGGATTTTTAACAAAATATTAAAAATCATTTAAATTCAGTCATTTAAAATGCATTTTAATTTGTTTTTTTCAAAAAAAAAAAAAATATGTAACAAATTAATTAAAATTAAATATTAGAATTTTTTTTTTATTAAAATAAACAATTCGTCATGGTGTTTGTTTTATTAAAGTGAAACTAAAATTTATTTAAATAAATGAAAAAAATTTATTTATGTAGAAGAATGAATGTGCAGCGAGTGAAATAAAAAACCACATAAGTAAATATTTAATTTTTATTATGCGTATGTAAATAGAATAAAATGTGTTTTTATGTGAAGGAATGGAAACAGGGTGTTGCAAAAAGTTGAGAGAAAAAAATATACTTAAAAAAAAGAAAAACGCTTAAATACAAAAACGCTTAAATCTAAAAAATACTTATGATTTATATAAGATCTATTTAACACTGTAATAAAATATATAGAAATTGACTAAAACTTCAATTAATTGTTTAAAATTGAAAAGAATCGCTAAAATTGAAAAAAAATCGCTAGAATAAGAAATCGTATTAAATAGTAAAATTTCTATTTAAATAGAAAAATATCTAAAAGTTTACCAAAAAGAATGTTGAAACAAATTTTAAGAAATCGCTAAAATTAAAAAAATATATATTAAAGCGCTAAAAATTAAACTATAGATTTTTTTGTATTTGATTCGTTTTACTATAAATTTAATTCAATAGTGGCTAAATTGGAATAATTCTGATTAAATAATATTGGAAATAAAGAAAAAATACTCAAATTTTGTAGTATTGTCAAATGATAAAAAAACGCAAATATATAAAAACATTGAAAAAATAAAAAAAAAAATTAGAAAATTACAAAAATCGCCATTATGCAATTTTTTTTTTTTAAATGGACAAAAATACCATAAATTAAAATTTTAATATTATTGAAATAAAAAATAAATAAATATTAGAAAAATTCGAAAAAATCGCTGAAATAAATTTTCACTTAAAAAATCACAAAAAATCGCTTTTATGAGATTTTTTTTTTAAATGTACAAAAACACCATAAATTTAAATTTCAATATAACTGAAATTAAAAATAAATAAATTTTAGAAAAATTCGTAAAAATCGCTTAAATTAACTTTTATTTAAATTTAATTCGGTTTAAAATAAATTTTAATAAAAGATAAAAAAAGTAATTTTTATAATAAATGTAAATAAACTCAATCAAAGAACTAAAAAATGACAAAATCAATAACATAAAAATCGCCTAAACAACAAAAAACGCAGTAAAAAACGCTATAAAGCTAAAAATTTTAATATAAATAAAAAATTTACATGAAATTTTGAAAGTTTAATAATTATGAATAGAAAAATATCGGAATTTAATTATTAAAAGAATTGAAAATATATAAAATCGGAAAAATATAAAAAAGGAAAAATCGGTGGAATAAAAAAAAAAATCGCTGAAATAAAAAAAAGTTATGAAATTTTATGTTTTAATTTTATTTAATCAATAAATTGAAATTTATAAAAATTACATAAAAATGTGATATTTATAAAAATCGCCAATATAACAAAAAACGCTTAAGTGCCAATAACTTTAATAAATGTTAAAAAGCTTAAAATTTGATTTTCTTCTGAAAACTTTTACATAAATTTTCAATTTAAAAAACAAATAAATTAATAAAAACCTTTTCGAAATTATAATTTAAAAAAAATTTACAAAATCGCTTATATACAAAAAAATCGGTAAAATGTTAAAATAACGTTAAATCGTTTTATAATGAATTCTGTATTATAAAAATTGCAATTTTATTAACTATAAACTCTCTGAAATGTTAAAAACGCTATAAATATAGAAATAATTGTTTGTATACAATAAATCGCTAAAATGTTAAAATAACGTTAAAACGATTTTTTTAAATAATATAAAAGTTGTTTTATAATAAATTCTATATTGTAAAAATAGCGATTTTATTAACTATAAAAACGCTAAAATGTTAAAAACACTATAAAGCATTTTTTTGATGATAAATCAAGAAAAATCGCTAAAGTGCGAAAAACGTTATAAAGATCAGAATTTAGAGTTTTTAATATGAATTATTTTATACGAGTACAACTATAACAAATTGCCTGAATACAAGAAAAATTAAAAAAAACTGCCAAATGTACAAAAAATTGTATAAAGTATAAAAATCGCTAAAATTATATAAAAATGTTAAAAAGATAAAAAATTTCTCAAAATCGCTAAATTTAAAAAAAAATGTAAAAAGATTAATATTTCGTTTTCTATAGTAAGAAGATCGATATAAATTTAATAATAAAAACCACCAAATTATAAAAACGCTTGAATACTAAAAAACGCTGAAATATTAAAAAAAAAACGCTAAAAAATAAAAAATCGCTTTTAATCAATTAAAAATTGAATTCATTTAAAAGATTTCCCGTGTCAACAATTTATCACTTTTACTTAAATAACCCTTTTATTTACTGGAAAATAATATAAATAGAAAAAAGCGTGTATTTAAAATTCATTATAACAAAAATGACATACAATTAGAAACATGACAACAAACTCATTTTTTTTATTTAAGCGAGACCAAAACGAATGAAAGAAGAAGAAAAATGAAATGAATAAAATTACATTCCTAATTGTACACAACTATAATAATATTTCGAGAGAAATAATGACAATACAAGAAGACCGGCGACGACGACAATTTTTTACGTGAATTATGGAAGTTTTTTTTATTTCATTTTTTTCTGTTCACTCATTCATTCTATTGTTCTTTAAACTCTTCTTCTCGTCTCCATATATAAAATAGAAATAATTGTTGTGTATTTTTCTATGGTAATATTACGTTAATGTGATGGAAAATGTGGGTCACAGTCTTTTTCATGCACATTTAATGCTGCAGCAGCACTAGTTTGGTGATTTGGATTGTAATGCTGATGATGGCTGTGACTCTGACTCTGTTTCTCTCCCTGGTTGGTTTAAACTGAATGACTTAGTGATTGAATGAATGAATAAATGACAAATTGATCGCTTGTTTGAGTCAATAAAGACAAACAGAACAGTAATGTTGATTTAGTTGTTTAGAAGTGAAAAAGACAAACAAAGGAAAACAGTAAAAAAGAGGGAACAAATAAAACAAACTCATCATCAGTAAGATGAAGATCAAAAAGTAAACCAAACTTTAAACTAGAGTTAAACTAAACTTTTTCTTCTTTCATTTCCAGCAGGTAATTTGAGTGAAAGATCGCGAGAGAGAGAAGAAGAGAGAGCGAGACAAGAAAATAATAAACAAACTTTCATTTCACCACACAGTGGTGGTTATTTGTTATTGTATCTTTATATGCTAAACTAATTATCGTTGTTGCATAGAATTAACAAGAAAATATGTAGAAAGAAAACCTTAATCGAGAAAAAGAAACTGTAATAGGTGAAAGTTTTTCATGGTTGTCTAATTTCTAAAATAAATAAAATTGTTTAATTTTTCTCTTGTCATCAACTACTGTAAATGGTTTTGAAGTTTTCCGATATTTAATTTTTTTTGCCACCAAAGAAGTAACATTAAAATCTGGCCACTTAAAACGTATAAAAAAGCGTTTAAAAATCACTTAAATTAACCAAAATTAAAACAAAAAAAATTAATTTATATGTTAAAAAATAAACAATTTCTAGCTTTTATATAAATTTTATTATAAAATATTGTATTTTTGAAAGTTTTTGCAAATTTCGAATTTTCGAAATTAAGTTCGAAAATTTTCGAACTTGAGAAAATAGCCTTAAAAATCAATTTTTTAACTGTAACTTGTCCTTAACATAATTTAAAGAAATTCTAGAAAAATTTGTCAATTTCGTATTATCGAAATTAAGTTCGAAAATTTTCGAACTTTAAAAAATGGCTTTAAAAATCAAGTTTCTTCAATTTTAACTTATTTTCAACAAAATCAATTAAGCTAATTTTAATTTCGAAAATTTTCGAACCTAAAGAAATGTCTTAAAAATTAATCTCCTTTACTTTTAAATTATTTTTATCAAAATTTAATGAAAATCTAAGAAAATTAACTAATCACGAAAATTCAAAATGAAGTTCGAAAATTTTCGAACATAAAAAAATTTGCTAAAAATATAAATTTTATTGATTTTTAAAATAATAAAATGAAATCATATTAAAATTACAAATTTTAAAAATTCGACATTAAGTTCGAAATTTTTCGAACTTGAAAAAATTGTTTTAAAAACGCAATTTTAATACAATTTATGCAACTAATGATGGAAGTATTAGTATTTTTATAATTTTTATCAATTTTATTTAAGTTCGAAAATTCGAAAATGAGTTCGAATTTTTGAACATCTTAAAAATTGCCAAAAAATGTGAAACTTACAGAATTAATGATGCAATTACGGTTTCTAAATAAATTTTTCTTCATTTTTTTCAAGTTCGAAAAATTGAAATTATATTCGAACTTTCGTTTAGGGCGTTTATTGATGATTTAAGATCAATTTTGTTTAACTATTGTGATATTTAATTGAAAAGAATGTACATACCGCTTTCATGCCATAATTTCAATTAAATATTAACTTTATTGATCTCCAGTTAATAAATGTTTTGTTGTTGTTGTTTTATTCTTCCAATCATCATAATTAAATTTTTATGTTAATAAACTAATGATGAAGCAAAAAACATAATAATTATTTATCTCAATGTAATTGTTGTTAGTAATTCGATCTTGGTTTTTTATGTTAATTGCGAACTTCATTTAAAACTGAATTTTTTACTTTAATGAGTCTCATTCCTCTCTCTCTCTCTCTTTCTTTTTTTATACATTTGGGTTATTGACATTGAACTTTAGTTAAACAGGGAATTTGTTATTGGTTTTGTGGTTGTAAAATTATCGTAATTAAATTTATTTTAAATTACTTTTTAAAAAGATCTTTTAATAAAAGTCATTTAAACAAATTTAATTAGAAAAAAATAATAAGAAAACTGGAATTTTAAAAGCAAAATTTCTTTAAAATATTTTAAATCTTTAATTACAGTTAATTGTTCAAAATAACATTTAAAAACTTCCTTATAATTGTGATTATAATGACAAAATGTCTATCAAAGATTTTTACATTTAAAACTTGTTAAAAGTTAATTTTAAACACGTAACAGTAATTTAATCTAATTAATATGAGATAACTGAGGATTAACTTAATCAGAATAATCACTTAAACTTCACTTTAAATCTCTAGTTAAGGAAAACAAGAGTATAAATTAGAACCTGAACAAGAATTTCAACTAGAACTGAAGTAAAAATGAATTAGAAATAAACTTGAATTGGAACTGAACTACAACCGAACTAGAACTGAACTTGGACTGATCTCGGACTTAACTAGAACTGAACTACAATCGAACTAGAACTGTCTTACAGCCAAACTAGAACTGAACTAAAACTGAACTAAAATTGATCTAGAAATGAACTAGAATTGAATCAGAACTGAACAGGATCTGAACAAGAACTAAACTAGAACTGAACCAGCACTTTAGTAGAACTGAAATAGACCAAAACTAAAACCTGAACACGATCCTGAACTAAAACCTGAGAAAGAACAAGAACCTGAACTAGAATCTGAAATAGAAGCGAACTTGAACCAGCACTGAACTAAAACTGAACTTCCGCTGAACTAGAACCAGAACCTTAACTACAACCGAACTTGAACTGAACTAGAACTGAGAATTTGAACTAGAACCGCACTAGGAATGAAGTAGAAATGAACTAGAACTACACTAATACCTGAACCAGAACCCAAACTAGAATCTCTACTCAAATCTAAACTCTAATCTGAACTAGAATCTTAACTGAAGAACTGATCTAGAGCATGAACCAGAACCTGAACTAGAACCTAAACTCAAATCGAAACTCTAATCTGTAATAGAATCAGAACTAGAACCTGAACTAGAACTAAACTCAAATTGAATTAAAATCGAAATTGAACTGATCTGAAGACTTTCCTAGAATTGTCATAAAAGCCGTAATTGAACTTCCATCCCTGTGAGTTCCTTTCTCGAATGTTGCACTTTTCAAATCAAAATTATTTGATTATAAAAAAAAAACAATTTTTAATTTTGAAATTTGATTTCAAAATTTAAGCAAAATTTTTCGTTTCTTTAAAAAACAAAAAACAATTTCTACCAAAATCATGTGGAACTCTCTTCGACGCATGTCCCAACAGACTAAAGTTGTTGAGATGTGTAAAATTTGTATAGTGGGAGCAAATGGTGGCATTGGACGTCATTTGGCTTTAAACCTTAAACTGAATAAATACGTTACCGATCTATCGCTCTATGACATTGTTGAGACTGCAAGCTTGAGAGAGGATTTATTAAATATTCCTACACGAACAACCATCACCAATCACACAGGAGATGAAAAGGCCTTAATTGAATCTTTAACATGTAGCAATATTGTAGTGATTTTGGCGGGTCAGGCACATTCACCCAAATTTACCTCAAGAGAGGCCATGTTTGATGCCAATGCCGAATTGATGGTAAAATTTATGAAGGCAACTGTCGCTGCCTGCAAAAACAGAATGCCTTTTATACACATTGTTACGAATCCTGTTAACGCTTTAGTGCCTTTATGTGCGGAATATTTAAAGGATGTTGGTTCTTATGATCCACGTAAAATAATTGGTTCCTCTTCGGTAGATGCTATGCGTTCTCGCACCTTTTTGGGTCAAGTTGTAAATTTTGATCCGTCCAAAATTTTTGTACCAGTTATAGGTGGTCACTCGGCTGGCAGTATTACACCGCTCGTATCACAAAGTAAACCTGATTTTGAATTGGACGCTAATGTTCAGAAAAAATTAGAAGATCGCATTGTTCACGGTGCTTCTGAAGTTGTAAAGGCGAAAAACGCTAAGGGAGCAGCTCAACTGGCCATGGGTCATTGTGTGGCGAAATTTTGTGATTCAGTGTGTCGTGTCATTTATGGTGAAAGAAATGTGGTGGAGGTAGGTTATGTGCCGGCTGATGTTAATGAGCTGGAATTTTTCGCGTGCAATTTCAGTTTAGATGACGATGGCATTAAAGAGTGTCACAGACTACCACCGATGTCGGAATATGAGACAGAACTCTATTGTAAAGCGGTTAAGGATGTTCAGAGTAACATCAATAATGCTAAACAATTTTTCCAAAAATATAAATCGAAGAAGAGTAAATGAGAATTTTAAGGATGTTTGAATATGATTTCTGCGGTCCAAAGTTCCAGTAATCAAATTTTAATAAATTTTGAAAAATGTTTTAAATAAAAATGTAGAAGTAAAATTCTTGAAGTTCTAGTTCAGTTCCAGTTTAATTCTAGTTCGGTTCTACTTCATTTTTTGTTCATTTCTAATTCAGTTCTAGTTCGCTTCTAGTCCTAGTCCAGTTCTAGTTTAGTTCAAATTTAGTTCCAAATCATTTCCAGCTAAATTTATTTAAAAAAATGTTTATTCAAAATTCCGAAAACCAATTTAACGATTCAATATTCTTCTTTTTCTCCTTCCCTTTTGCTTCCCTATTTCTTTTCCTTTTTACTTCCGGCATGCTGTACACCATGATCTATATCCTTTTGTATTTCTGATATAGCTTTCTTAAGCAAATCCTTCTCATACGCACTCATAGTCGGCAAAGCCTCAAAATCCTTAATGCCCGATTTATTCAATTCTATATTTGAGGAGAAAAATTTTACTTCCGGAAAAACTGCCGACTCAACAAAGGCCACATCGGTAACACCCCTATCACCGTCCAGAGCCTTTAGAAGAGAATTGCAAAAAGTTGCAGCTGCATAAGCAGTAGAGAGTTGGGCAAACTCTTTGCCTTTGATGGGAGATTTTCTTATACGTTCTGAAATTTTCTCCAGTTCATCACAATCGCCTTGAATTTTAGGTGAGGCTGAATATAATAATGGCACTATAGTTTCCGGAGAATTGCCTCCAATAACATTAACCTTAACCTTGTGAGGATCTATGAGTGAATAATCAGCTACAACTGCACGAGATCGCATGGTATTTAACTTGGTAACACCAAATAATTTCTTGCCATCATAAGCATTGGCTTGTTTCAAAGTCTCGGCTGCCAAGGGAACTAATGAATTCACCGGATTTGTTATAATGGCCATAAAGGCTTCAGGACATATTTTGGCCTTTGCTAAGGCCACATGATGTATAAGTTCTTTATTAGCATTAAATAAATCTGTGGGTGACATTTTCTCAGAGCGCGCTATACCAGCTGCTATTACCACTAATTCACAACATTCCAATGATTCCTCCATATGTTCGGCACCAGTAAATGATTTTACATCTGAAAATGTATCAATATGTGAAATATCGGCTGCTATTCCAGCAGTATTTTGTATATCCATCAATGTTAAACTGGTGACTAAGGGATCTGCTTTAATTAGCATGGACAAAGCCTGACCAATACCACCTGCCGAACCAATAATGGTAACACGATGTAAATGGGGCAACGAAGTAGAAATTAAGCGTTTGCCTGGTGATGAACGAAGTGTTTTACAAATTTGTTTTAGCATTGCGAAAACTTGGAGAGGGCTTGAGATTTTCTGAGAATTTATTTATAGGAAAAATCACAAAAGTTTTGAAATATTTTATTTCATTTTCAATTTTCCACTTGATATCGAAATGTCAAAATTTTCGAATCCATTTTTAAATCAAATAATTAAACTTTCGGTTAAAATTGTGTGTAATGTGAATTAACTTGAGATTAATTCTGTTCAAGTTTAGTTTCGTTTTTTGTACACTTCAGTTTCTAGCTTCGGTTCAAGTACTGGTTCTAGTTTTGATTCTGGGTCAAGTTTTAGGTCAGATTATAGTTCAGCTCTAGTTGAGTTCAGTTCAGTTCTAGTTTCTTGAGCAGGTTCTAGCTGAGATTCCAGTTTAGCTTTTTCTTCAGATTCTGCTAGTTCCAATTCAGGTTCTACTTCAGATTTTAGTTCAGATTCTAGTTCAGTTTCTTGTTCAGATTATTTATTTTCTATTTGAGATTTTTATTCAGATTCTAGTTCAGTTTCTAGTTTAGTTTCTATTTCAGATGTTCAGATCTAGTTTCGATCTTAGTGTACCTTCTTGGTCGTGTTCAGAGTTAACTTCAGGTTCAATTCAGATTCCAGTTTAGAGTTTGGTTCAGTTTCTGTTTCAAATTTAAGTTGAAATTCTACTTCAATTTCTGTTCAGAACTAATTTCGATTTTACTTCGCCTTCTTAGTTGTGCTCCAGTTTAGATTATAGTTCAGGGTTAACTCAGATCAGAATATGGTTCAGTTTCTGGTTCAGATTCCAATACAGTTTCTGTTTTACATTTTAGTTAAAATTCTAGTTCAATTTCTCTTCAGAACTAATTGTGCTCCAGTTTAGTTTATAGTTCCAGGTTCAGTTTCTGGTTCAGATTGCCATACAGATTCCAGTTTAGATTCTACTTCAGTTTTAATTCTAGTACAGTTCTTATCCTTCTTATCCCATTTTAATTCCATTTTCAGATTAAAGTCCTGTTTCGGGTTGTAAACGTTATTGTAGATCCCTCCCAATTTTTTTTTGGTTTTAAATTCTCTTTAAAAGTTTATTTTTAATTAATTTCCTCATTATTTCCTTTTTCAAATTAAATCTGTAACTTTATCTCTTTCTCCCAACCTCCCTTCCACCCATTCCAGATGGATTCCATCATTTTAATTAGAAAAGAAATCATAAATCATAATTATTGAGTGTAAATTGTTTAAAAAAAAAACAAATTACATTATTGACCTTTTAACCTCCAACCACAAATACGAATATTTCAAAATATTTCCTAACCTCACTTAATATATTTTTGAGAAAAATTGAAACATTTCCTCATCTCCATCTTGATATTTTTTTGTAGTCAGGGGTTCATATTTAAATTAGTTCTTGTTTTTTTTCAGTGCTTAAAGTAATTTGAACATTAATTAGAAAATATTCACATTCTTGTTCACATATTTCAATTATTTTTCACTAATTGAATGAATTCCATTAGACACCCAGAAGCGTCTGGGAGTGACTTCATTTTGTTTGACAATTCAAGTGCAAAATTATAATTTTTATTTAAATTAAAAGTGAAATTTCATTAAAATAAACTCATTTTGGTTAAAATTTTTGTATCAAATAACATTTAACCTTTTGTTTCCCCCCCTCCCCTAAATTAAAGTGATTTAATTTATTTCTATTTGTATTTTCACTTTAGATTTATATAATAAAGTGATTTTAATGATGAATTCTAAACAACAATTGATTTTTATGGTTTTTTAATTGAAAACACAAGTGTTCTTAACATTTGATGGTCTATTTTGATTAGATCATTTAATAGAGCCAAGAAGACCCTTTTGAAAATTATTGTGTGTTAAACATTACGAAAGAAGAAGAAAAAAGGGTTAATTGTTGACATGGAAATCACATAAAATGATTTTCAATTAATTATTTTTTTTAGTGTGTCAGTATGTCATATTGGCGTGTGGTGGTGACCCTAAAATAATACAGACAAATTATAATAAATAAACAAGTGTTGCCAGTGTAATTAATGTTTTGTGATTTAATCTTTTTGTGTACCCTACATTACTCTATTATGGTCATGTAAAGATGTTTAAAGTTGAATTCCAGTTTTGTTTTAGTTCCTTTTTAATTGAGATTGTAATTCAGACTCTAATTTAGACTCAAGTTTAGATTTTAGTTTAGATTTTAGTTTAGATTCTAGTAAAGATTCTACTTCAATTCTAGTTCAGATTCCAGTTCAGTTCTAGTTTTGATTCTAGGTCAGGTTCTAGTTCAGTTCTTTAGCAGTTTTGATTCTAGTTCTGTTCTAGTTCTGAATCTAGTTTAGATCCTGTTCAGATTCTGGTTTAGATTCTTGATCAGCTTAAGCTCTGATTCTAGTTCTGATACTAGTTTAGATCCTGTTCAGATTCTATTTCAGTTCTACTTTAGTTATAGTTTAGATTCTTGATCAGCTCAAGCTCTGATTCTAGTTATTTTCTAGTTCTGAATCTAGTTTATATCCTGTTCAGATTCTATTCTGATTCTAGTTTAGATCCTGTTCAGATTCTTGATCAGTTTAAGCTCTGATTCTAGTTCTGATTCTAGTTTAGATCCTGTTCAGATTCCAGTTCAGATTCTATTTCAGTTCTACTTTAGTTCTAGTTCAGATTCTAGTTCTGATCCTTGATCTGTTCAAGCACTGATCCTTGTTCAATTCTAGTTCTGATTCTAGTTTAGATCCTGTTCAGATTCCATTTCAGTTCTACTTTAGTTCTAGTTCAGATTCTAGTTTAGATTCTTGATCAGTTCAAGCTCTGATAATTGTTCATTTCTAGTTCTGATTCTAGTTTAGATCCTGTTCAGATTCCAGTTCAGATTCTATTTCAGTTCTACTTTAGTTCTAGTTCAGATTCTAGCTTTGATTCTTGATCTGTTCAAGCTCTGATTCTAGTTCTGATTCCAGTTTAGATCCTGTTCAGATTCTATTTCAGTTCTACTTTAGTTCTAGTTCAGATTCTTGATCAGTTCAAGTTCAGATTATTGTTCATTTCTAGTTCTGATTCTTGTTCAGATTTTAGTTCCGATTCTAGTTTTGATCCTGTTTAGATTCTCCAGTTCTATTTTAGTTCTAGTTAGTTCTTGTTGAGTTTTAGTTCAGACTCTATTTCAGATTCCATTTCTGATACCAGTTCAGATTCTAGTTCACATTCAAGTTCAGATTCTAGTTAAGTTTCTGGTTCAGATTCTTCCCTTCAAATTCTAGTCGATCGGTGTTAACCGTCTATCAAAGTCTGACTCGTTTTGTAAATCTATTTTTATTTAGTTAATTATTTTTTATTTCACTTGTTTTATTTTAAACTTTTATTATTTTAATTTTCTTTTATTTTTAATTTGATTTTTATTTCTATTTTATTTACTTTCTGTTTTCTTATTTTATGTAATTTATTGTTTAATCATTAAATGTTTTTTTTTTTTTTTTTTTTTTTTTTTTTTTTTTTATTTTGCTAAATGTAAGGTTGTGTCTGTGTATGTGTGTATTTCAGTTAATAAATTATTTACAAAAAATGTTCTCCATTTACTTTTATTTCAATTCATTTATTTGTTTGTTTGTTTGTTTGTTAGTTTAAATGTGTGTGTGTTTGTGTGTGTGTAATAATATTTTTCTCCTCTGTTTTGCTAATGATAATTTATTACAATTGATGTTTTTGTGGCACAGACACACGCTGTTCCAGTTGTGGTAAAGAATGAAGACTTTGAAAATCATTAAACTAAAACTTTAAAGTTCTTTTAAATTGTAATTTTATTTTAATATTTTTCAAATGGCAACACTTTTCTCTTGAATTGGAAATGTGGCAACATTTAACTAATGTTATCATTCACAAAATGTAAACAAATACAACAGTTGTAGTAAACAAAGTTGCCACATGTTTCTTTTTATTATGAAATCAATTGAGATATATTTTCAAAATTAATCTCATTTCCCCTATAAAGACTTCACTCCTTTAATTAACTGCCTTGAAACTTTTACAGTCTGTCAGTTGCAAATGATTTTCTTAAACGTAATTTAAAGCTTCATCACCAAATGACTCACTTGAGTGCAATTCGTATTGAGGTATACGTAAAGTATTAAGTAAGTAAATCACTGTATGATTATACTACATGTTCATTCACTCAATCATTTGCTCAATCACTTAGGCCAGCAGTTAACCAATAACACTATTCTTAAGTAATAACAATCATCATCATCATCACCAACTTCTGCTATTACTGACAAAACCAATATTGGCAATCAATTACAGATTTCAAATTTTTTATTAAAGTGTTTTTTTCCAAATCACCTTAACTGGACAGTAATTTTATTACTGTTTGTTTGAATATGGCAGTGAAGGGGGATGTAAGAGAAGAGGGGTTTAATGGAAAACCTGAAATGCATATAAAAATTGTTTATTTAACATTCACAATAGTGCCATTAACAATAACAATAACAATAACAATAACAATAAAAAAACAGACACGCACTTTAAGAATATTTAATTACAGTGATTAATTTGATGAATAATGAATGATGAATTATTTTGTTCAACTTCTAACGACAAGTGTTTTTTTCATTTTATTCGAGAAAGTGCATCAGATCGATTTTTTGAAAGAAAATTATTTTTTCGTTATAGAAAATTTCACACCATTCAAATTTGTTGACCTTGTGGTATTTTTTTTTTAAACAAGATCCACATTTAATATGTTTATTTTCGATCGGCGTTTGCGTATCCAGTTTAATATAACAATACAAAATTTATGTTGTGTTACATAATTTGATCTTGATGGGTAAATAAATTTTAAATAAATTAAACACTGTGAGAAATAGAGCTAAAATAGAAATGAAGTGGAATTCAAATAGAAATGTATTAAAAAATAAACTGGATTAGAAGTGAGCTGAACTTGAATCTAAATTAGAATCTGAACTAAATTTGACTAGAATCTGAACTAGAACAGAATAAGAACTAAACTGCACTAGAACTCAAGTTAAACTAAATTAAAATCTAAAGAAGAATCTGAACTTAAATTTTAATTAGAATCTGCACTAGAACTGAACTTGATTTAAAGTGGAATCTGAATTATAATCTGAAGTAGAATATGAATAAGAACCTTAACTACAATTTGAAGCATAATCTGAACTAAAATTTTGTTCTAGAACTTAATAAAATCTTAACTAGAGCAGAAAAAGATCTAAACTGGAATCTGAACTAGAACAAAACAGAACTTGAATCGAAATTATAATATCCGAACTATAATCTGAGGTAGAATCTGAATAAGAACCACAACTAGAATTTTAAAGTATAATTTGAACTAAAATCTGTATCAGAACTTAGTAAAATCTGAACTGGAACCTTGTATAGGACTTAACTAAAACAAAACTGTAATCTGTATTAGAATTAGAGCTGGAATCTGAACTAGAATCTTAATAAGAGTCTTACACAGAATCTGCACTACAACTGAACTACAACTAAACTTGATTTAAGCTGGAAGCTGAACTGAAATCTGAAGAAGATTTTGAATGAGAATCTCAACTCAAATCTGGACTAGAACTTAATAAAGACTGAACTAGCATGTGAACTAGAATTGAAAAAGATCTAAACTGAAATCTGCACTAGAACTGAACTAAACTTGAATCTAAATTAGAATCTGAACTAGAACTCAACAAGATCTAAACAGGGATCTGAACTTACATCTGCACTAGAACTGAAGTTAAACTAAAATCAAGTCTACAGTAGAATCTTAATTAGAATTTGTATTAGAACTGAAGTACAACTAAACTTGATTAAAGCTTGAATCTGAAGTAGAATTTGAATAAGAATCTGAACTAAAATCTTGACGAGAACTAAACTGGTATTTGAACTAAAATCTGCGCTAGAACTAAAGTTGAACTAAACCAAAATCTAAAATAGAAACTGAAGTAGAATCTGCACTAGAACTGAACTGGACTTTAACTGGAATCTGAACTATAATCTAAAGTAGAACTGAAGTGAATAAGAACCTTAACTAGAATTGGAAGCATAATCTGAACTAGAATCTGTACCAGAACTAAGTAAAATCTAAACTAAAATCTGAACTGGAATCTTAAATAGATGTAAGCTAAAATAAGACTGAAATCTGTATTAGAATTAGAGCTGGAACCTGAACTAGAAACCGAAGTAGATTCTGAACTAGAATCTGCATAACAATCAGAACTGAAACGTAAACAAGAATCTGAACTACAAGTGAAATAGATCTAAACTAGATTTAAACTAGATTTAAACTAGAATATTAACAAGGATTTGCATTAGAATCAAAACTGGAACCTGAATAGGAATCTAAACTAAATCTGAACTAGAATTTGATTGAGAATCTGATATAGAATCTTGACTAGAACTGAA
This sequence comes from Cochliomyia hominivorax, assembly GCA_004302925.2. Classification (NCBI taxonomy): domain Eukaryota; kingdom Metazoa; phylum Arthropoda; class Insecta; order Diptera; family Calliphoridae; genus Cochliomyia; species Cochliomyia hominivorax. Next base: position 95,556,486 of record PYHX02000413.1, on the reverse strand, counting down.
TTAAATCTTTACTGTAAATTGAAGTAGAATCTGAATTAGTATCTTAACTAAATTTAAACTGAACTAGAACCGAAATAAAACTGAACTTAAATCAGAACCAAACAAAACTAAAAGCGAAACTAAAACCTAAACTAGAAGCTGAACTTTAAACTGAAATATTAGTTGAACTAGAATTAAGGTTAAACTGAAATAAAAACTGAACTAGAACCTTATCTAGAGGATGTACTCGAAACTCAGCTGCAAATGGAATTTGAACTAGAACTAGCAGCTGTACACCAAGCTGTACTTGAAGTAGAAATAGAAACTTAATGAGCTGTTGAACTATAAGTTGAATTATAATTAAATTAAAAATCAAGCAGAGATAAGAGGGAACTGTATTTTAAAGGGGAATGATTGAACCACATCTGAGAAAAAATTGGAAAGAAAAATTGAATTGAAAAATAAATTGAAAGAAACTGAACTAGAAATTAACAAGGAGTGATAATGAAATGTCCTAAAACTGCTCGAAAATGAATAAAGAATAGAATCTGAAACTGAGAAACACATGAGAGAAAAAGAACCTGAAATGAACTGGAATAGAGCAAACGCTGGGGAAAAATTTGAATCATAACTGTATAAAAAGTGGAATTGAAATGTAACTAAGAGATAGTTGAACTAGAACTAAACTGAAACTAAAATTAAAATCTGAATAAGAACAGAACTGTATTTTAACATGAACTGAAATAAAACGGATTTGAACAAGAAATGAAGATGTTTTTTTTTTTTTTTTTTTTTTTTTTATAAGATCTGAACTAGAGCATGTCTTAAGCTTTTCTCTCAGTGTTTTTTTTCCCGCCATTGTGTTCTATATAAAGTATAAAAAATACTGATGCTTAACACATGATAAATGTAATTTATTTATTTTTTGTATTTATTTATTGTACAAAATTATTATTATTTTGCATGCACATTTTACATACACACACACAATTCTTATTCTTTTTTTTAATACATAATAAAAATAATATTATTATCCCAACTATTCTATATTTATTATAACATTTCAAGGTTAATACACTCAATGGAGACCCATTGTTTTCCTATTGTATCATTTTAAACATCTGTTATGGAATCGAATTTAAAAAAAAATATTGAAAATTAAACAAAATTTAGAATGAATTAAAATTATTGAAAATAATTAACAAAAATTTTGATTTGATTTAAGAATGACAGAAAAGAATATAAACAACAACAATAACCTGTTTGAATTTGAAATCTCATATTAATAGAACCAAACACCTACACAAACTATTTTTTTTTATAAAGAAAAAAGTTTTAAAAGAAATATTTTGATTTAAGCAGACGGACAGACAGACAGACAGACTAACTGAATGACTGACAAAAAAAAAAAAAAGATTTATGATGCTTCACAAATCGTCTATTATCGGGGTTTGTATTCATACGTTTATTTGGTAACGGTAAAATTGTATCTTTTAAGTTGGGAAATACAAACACATGAACTCAATTCTATTGGTGGGTTTTGCGAATAAAGATTTTTTGTTAAATTCAAATTTGGAATCTGTGTGTGTGTGTATGTGTTTATGGTCATGCAATCATGGTCATACATTCAAAGTTTTGATTTGAAGTCTATTTTTTTTTAATGGATTTTCTGTAGTGTTAAGATAAGTTGTATTTCGTTGCAAGTATTAACTTGCAACATGAATGTTTTCTCAACCGGCAAATATTACAATAACAAGCAAATAAGCAACAACAACAACAACCAAATAACGTGTCGTTTTAATGCAAACAGTTGTCAGTTCTGGTAACAAATTTTAAACTTCTCCTATTTTATCTAAAAACAGTGTAGAGCAAAACAATGTAGTCACTTTAATTATTTCAAATTAATTTACGAAATCTTTTCAACTAGACTCATTTGGTTTGGACATCACTGTATTTGGCATGTTAAGTTTAAATTATTAAAGTCGGCTTTAAGCCTCCAACTTGTTTTTTTTTAGTTTTTAGCGTTTTTTTTCTCTAAAATTCGAGTACCATGTAACTGTCTATTCCAAAGTGTCTAGAAACTTAATACCGTTTGGTTTGAATATTTTAACTCCAAAATATCATTGAATTTATTTGCATGACAAACAATCGCTTTATTTTTAAAAGAACTGGTTTAAAGCACGAGAATTATTTTTTTTAGATTATTAAATAATGACAGCAATTCGAGATCCTCAAAATGGAAAACAGTTTTTTCTGTTTTAAGATTGTAATTGAAGTAACAGGTCTCGCTTACTTGGTTGTCCTGTAGGTCCCTTTGTGAGAGAGTACAATTTGCAAGGGTTGCAAGTGTAGAAGCAAAGTGAAGTGTAAGAATCTAATTAGAATGACAGAAAAGAAAAGCTCAAGTTAAATCAAAGTCAAGTTAGAGAAGGAGAGGAAAGAGGAATAGATTGTCCAACCTTTCACATCACATAAACTGTGAAGAAATCTAATGTGTAGTCATGCCGTCAAATCAACCGTAATATCAGATAAAGACTTACACATCTTTTACATCAGCAAACGCAAATCCGTTAGAGATCTAACAGGGCAAACCCCATTCATGGGCCATATTGTTCTCCCAATCAAACATTTGGCGCAACACCGATGGTATACGCTATAGCATAAAGTCCGTCATCTACACGTCTCCTTATCCGTTAGGTAAGGCCCCTTTTTCGCCAGGGCATTAGCCATCTGGTTACTCTAGTCTAATGTTCTTGCACACATACCAGTACAATGTTCGAATGTTCTGCCATCCTGCTTAATGAAATGCCACATTTCCAAACAAGATTCGATGTCGTGTAGACAGCCGTAAGGAACCGAATTGTAACCTTGCTGTCATGATATCTCGGTCATATATTCTTTAATACCAATAATACCAGTTAGTCATTCTATGAATGGAAGTAATCTAAGCACTTCCATTTGTAACCAGTTCATAATCACAAAAATATTTCTATTAAATTCTACGAAAAACTGAGTCATATTTCGGGTTCGTTTGAAGAGATTTCAACCTGAAAGCTTCATCATAGAATTAAATTATTCTCACCACAAATTCGATGATCCAGTTCAATGACCCTGCTACAGATATATATTGTGGTCTTTGCATATTGCTAGATATCCGAAACAAGGAGCCGTAAGGTCACTCCGTTCAACACCGGTAATAAGAAGTTTGGTACTTTGTATCTTGTTGATAATATCGGCACCGTTTTCGATGGATTAATACTGACCTAGAACTGAACCAGAACTGGACTAGAACAGAACTTGAACTGAACTAGAACTGAATTAGAACTGAACTAGAACTGAACTAGAACTGAACTAGAACTGAACTAAAACATAACTTGAACTGAACTGGAAGTGAACTAGAACTGGACTAGAACTGAACAAGAACTGGATTAGAACAGAACTATAACTGAACTGGAAGTGAACTAGAACTGAATTAAAACTGAACAAGAACTGGATTAGAACAGAACTATAACTGAACTAGAACTAAACTAGAACTAGAAATAAAGCAGAACTGGACTAGAACAGAACTATAACTGAACTAGAATTGAAATAGAACTGGACTAGAACAGAACTAGAACTGAACTGGAAGTGAACTAGAACTGAACTAGAATTGAACCAAAACTGGATTAGAACAGAACTATAACTGAACTAGAACTAAACTAAAACTAGAAATGAACCAGAACTGGACTAGAACTGAACTGATACTGAACTAGAACCAAATTAAAATTGGACTTGAACTGAACCAGAACTAAACTGGAATTAACTTTTAATCTTTAAATGATTAAATTTACAGTTATCGCCTTCGTTCTAAACCATAAGAAGAAAAACATGTGTTTTGGTATTCATTCGTAGCCAAACCGCCAGATTTTACCTTTCTCACGCAGACACTTGACAACAATTATTTACAAAACTTTAATCCATTCCAAATTTGAAACGAATTAAAGTCTCTATAAAAGCAACAATAATAAATACCATAATAAAAGCAATAAAAATAATAACAAAAATAACAAAAACAACTTTAGTTGTTGTTATCGATTTTTTTGTTTGTTTGCATTAAACATAAATATTTTCTAAACAAATGTTTGGTCGTTATACGAGAGACGTAGCAAAAGGTACCATAATGGAATGATTTTTTTTAAAGATTATTAAAACACTTTTACAATTGATTTCCTATAAATAGTTTTATTAGTTTTTATAGTGAAAATGCACTTGTTACCATAGCATTTTTACAAATACTTGCAAACAAAACATTTTGCACTTAAAATACACAAAATAATGCGGGTAACAAAGTGTAACACACTTTTTTTCCTTTAGAAACAATAAATAAAAACCCTGGGTTTTCTTGTTCTCTATCTCTCTCTCTCTCTCTGCCGCTTAGTTGCCCTTTTCTTTAGGAATTCCTTAAAGGTTTCAAAAACTATTGCATAAAAGGGGGCGTAATTTTTGGGGGGTTTTTAGTATTTTTTACTACTAAAAGTTTATTTAACTTTTACCTAAATTTTAATTCAGTCATATACTGACTGCAGTAGCAAAAAAAATAACTATAAAATTTTAAATTACTTTTGTTATCTTTTACAAACATTTTTTTATTTTTTAATGATTTTTTTTTTGCAATTTTGCAATTGTTGGGGAAAATTAACTTATTTTTTTTCTCAGTAAATTTTTTTTGCTAATTTGTTGAGAGTGTAATTTATAAAAATTTTCGTACTTAAAAATTGTTGTATAATAAACTAAAATAAAAAATACAATAAATTTAATAAGACAAGTCATTATTTTATAAAGGGAAAATTGTTAGAATAATAAACATAACCTCAATTCTATATTAATTACAGAAATCAAAAATACAGTTATTTTCAAAATAAAATAATGAAAAATTAAAAATATTTACTTTAGAGTAAAAATAAGCTGGAATATCTGAGTCTAAGTTTAGTTCTTTAGTAGTTCTAATTTCAATACTAATTCAGTTCTCGTTGCGTTCTGCTTCAGTTGTAGTTCAGTTCTAATTAAGTTCTAGTTCAGCTCCAGTTCAGTTCTGGTTCTAGTTCAGTTGTAGTTCATTTCTAGTTCAGTTCTAGTGCAGTTCTGGTTCAGTTCCAGTTCAGTTCAGTTCTAGTTCAGTTCTCGTTCCGTTCTGCTTCAGTTCTTGTTCAGTTCTGGTTTAGTTCTAGTTTTATTCTTTATTTTTTAATTCAGTCTACTTTACTTTCAGTTCAGTTCTAGTTCTATTTTAGTTTTAGTTTAATTTTATTACAATCAGGTTCAGTTCTAGCTCAATTCTATTTCAGCTCCAGTTTAGTTCTAGTTCTAGTTCAAGTTCAGTTGTAGTTCATTTCTAGTTCAGTTCTATTTCAGTTCCAGTTCAGTTCAAATTCAGTTTTAGTTCAAGATCAGTTTTAGTTCAAGTTCAGTTCTAGTTCATTTCTAGTTCGGTTCTAGTTCAATTATAGTTCAGTTCTAGTTCATTTCTAGTTCAGCTATAGTTCACCTCGAGTTCAGTTCTAGTTGGGTTCTACTTCTTTTCTAGTTCTGTTCTAGTTTAGTTCTAGTTCAGTTCCAGTTCAGTTTTAGTTCAGTTTCATTTCAAGTTCAGTTCTAATTAAGTTCTAGTTTAGTTTAATTTCAGTTCTAGTTCAAGTTCAGTTCTAGTTCAAGTTCAAGTTCAGTTCTAGTTCAAGTTCAGTTCTAGTTCAAGTTCAGTTCTAGTTCATTTTTAGTTCAGTTCTAGTTCAATTATAGTTCAGTTCTAGTTCATTTCTAGTTCTGTTATAGTTCACTTCGAGTTCAGTTCTCGTAAGGTTCTACTTCTTTTATAGTTCTGTTCAAATTCAGTTCGACTTCTGTCCCAGTTCAGTTCTTGTTCAGTTTAAGTTCAGTTCAGTTCTAGTTCAGTTCCAGTTCAGTTCTAGTTCAGTTCTAGTTCAGTTCCAGTTCAGTTGTAGTTCATTTCTAGTTCAGTTCTGGTTCAGTTTTAGTTCAGTTCTAGTTTAGTTCTAGTTCAATTCATTCCAAGTTCAGTTCTAAATAAGTTCTAGTTCAGTTTAATTTCAGTTCTAGTTCAAGTTCAGTTGTAGTTCATTTCTAGTTCAGTTCTAGTGCAGTTCTGGTTCAGTTTTAGTTCAGTTCTAGTTTAGTTCTAGTTCAATTCATTCCAAGTTCAGTTCTAAATAAGTTCTAGTTCAGTTTAATCTCAGTTCTAGTTCAAGTTCAGTTCGACTTCTGTCCCAGTTCAGTTCTTGTTCAGTTCTAGTTCAGTTCATGTTCAGTTTAAGTTCCGTTCTAATTCAAATTCAGTTCGACTTCTATTCTATTTCAGTTATAGTTTAGTTCTAATTTATTTCCTATTTCAGTCCTATATAATTTCTGATTCAGATATTAGTTTAGTTGTAGGTCAGATTCTAGTTCAGGTTCAGAATCTGCTCGCTTCTGTGGCAAATTATTTTTAGTACAGACTGTAGTCTGTTCAGATTCCAATTCAAATGCTATTACAGAATTTAGTTTAGATTCAAGTACAACTTCCAGTTTAGATTGCAGTTCAGATTGTAGTCTATGTGTTAGTTCAGATGTAGAGATTCCAGGTCAGATTCTAGGCTACATTATAGTCCAGATTCTTATCTAGTGCCAGTTTCTAGTCGAGTTTCTATTTTAAGTTCTAGTCTGGATCAATTTCAGTTAAGATTTAAGTTCAGGTTCAAGTTCTAATTTAGATTCTATACCAGATTTCGGTTCAGATTCTATTTCAGATTGTAGTAGAAAATCTACATAAGATTCTAGTCCAGTTTTAAAATCAAGTTCTAGTTGAGATTCTGGTTCAAATTTTAGTTTAGATTCTATTTTAGATTCTATACCAGATTTCGGTTCAGATTTTACTCCAGATTTTAGGTCAGATTGTAGTTGAAAATCTACATAAAATTCTAGTCGAGTTTAAAGATCAAGTTCTAGTTGAGATTCTGGTTCAAATTTTAGTTTAGATTCCAAACCAGATTCTAGTTCAGTTCTACACAAAAGTTCATACAGTAGACTTTAATTCAAAGTCTAGTTTATAGGCTCCTCTATAGTTCAGTTTATAGTGCTGACTTTATTCTTTTGTATAATTCAGTCTATGAAATAGTTTATAGTCTAAGCTTTAGTTTAGTGCAGGTTCTAAATTTTGTATAGACTCGACCCAATATTTTTTTTTAAATGAGGACTTTAGCTTACTTTCTTTTAAATGACCGTGGACTTATTTTTAAAATGTGGACTATAGTTTAGCTTATTGATGACTATAATAAAGAGTGCGTAAACCATAGTCTAGTTTATAATCCGGACTATAGTCTAGTTTAAAGTAAAGTATTTATAATCTGCACTTAAGTCACCATTTATAGTCTTGACTATATTATAGTCAATTTAATATCCTGTAATCACTTTTCAATGTACCCACTTATTTTGGGTATGAAACAATTCACGATTTGTAAAATGTTTTGTCCCACTTTTAGCCTCAAATAAAAGTCATTGTTACATTTTATCCAAGTTCCTCATACCTCTTATGGTTTCGAGTTTTTGTTATTTTTTTTTTGTTGGTATTAATAGATAAATAACCTTTGATTTCCAAAAAGGTTTTTTTTAGCTTTAATTCTCTTTTTAATTTATAGAAAACAGAAAAAAAGAATGAAACGATTACAAGAATTGCGTGATTTAACGTCAAATATCGAAGAAAATTGCAAATTTAGGGAAAAAATAAACAAAATTTATTTAACGGTTTCTTATTTTTGAACCAAACAAAAAAAGTTCTTTAAAAGATTCCACAAAATTTAGAAAAAATAGCTAAAATTTACTGATTTTTTTGTAATAGAAGACTATTTGTAAATGACATTTAAACATGATTCTTCTCCTCATGATATTTTTTCTTTCTATTAAGACGAAAAAAGTCTTGTAAAACGAGATATTTAAGCTTTAGAAAAGGGGAAATACAGTAACGAAGTTTTTGGAAAAAATTGTGTCTATAAAACCATAAAAAATAAAGAGTTATTTTACACTTACATATTTGACTATTTTTATAGCTTTTTTAATATCTTTAACATTGTTTGCTGGTGAATGGAAAAAATTTGGTAAAATTAAAATTTTATAAGAAAATTATGAACTAGAAGGAACTAAAAAAAACTTCAAGTACGCTACCTGAATAATAGTCTTGTCTTTATCATATAGAGGAGACTACAGATGACGCCATAGTCGAGGTTATAGTCTAGTTAATAATCGAGTCTGTAGTCCTGTTTATAGATGACTCAATAGACTACCTTACAGAGAATACTGTAGTCTTATGGAGGAGACTATAGTCTAGTTTATGGCTAAAACTATACATTAGTTTTTATATGATTCTACAGTCAAATTTATAAACTATAGTAGTTTAGTTTTTAGACAAGATTAAAATGTCATTAAAAGACAATACTTTAGTCTAGTCCATAGACAAGAAATAGAAGGAATTTAAAAAAAAAACTTCAAGTACGCTACCTGAATAAAAGTCTTGTCTTTAACACATAAACGAAACCACAGACGACGCCATAGTCGAGATTATAGTCTAGTTAATAATCGAGTCTGTAGTCCTGTTTATTAATGACTCTATAGACTACCTTACAGAGAACACTATAGTCTTATTAATGTAGGAGACTATAGTCTAGTTTATGGCTGAAACTATCCTTTAGTTTATATAAAATTCTCAAGTCAAGTTTATAAAGTATAGTTTTTTAGTCTAGTTTTTAGACAAGACTAAAATATTATTTAAAGACAATACTTTAGTCTAGTTCATAGACAGTGGTTTAATGTATAAATTAGAGAGTTTAGTTTACTTCATAGACGAGCTAAGTTTAGTTTTATATAAGATTATAGTTCAGTTTATAAACGAGACCAGTTTATAAACTGGACTATAAAACTCTTATTAAGTTTACTGGCTAAACCAGTGTAAAGGATAGATTATAGTGTAAAGGATAGACTATAGTCAAGTTTATAAACGACTTCATAGTCCAATTTATAGATTGTTTGGAGACGAGACCTTAAGCAAGTACATAGACCAGACTTAAGCTATAATTTGGCTAATAAAGAAGCTTTAGTGTAGTTTATAGGTAAAAATATTTTATAAACAGTGCTACAGTTCAGATTCAGTTCAGATAGTTTATAGTCGAGACCAGAGTCTAATTAATAGGTTGTTTATAGACGAGAACATAATTAACTATATTGACAAGATTTTAGCCTGATTTATAGACGGGATTATGGTGTATTTTAAAGACTACAGTTTAGATTCTAGACAAGATTCTATTTCAGATTCAACATCTCATTCTAATTCGGATTCTAGTCGAGATTCAAGTTCAGATTCCAGTCAAGATCTGATTCTAGTTCGGATTCTAGTCGAGATTCAAGTTTAGATTCCAGGTCGGATTCTAGTCGATATTCAAGTTCAGATTCCAGGTCAGATTCCAGTCAAGATCTCATTCTAGTTCGGATTCTAGTCGAGATTCAAGTTTAGATTCCAGGTCAGATTCTAGTCGAGATTCAAGTTCAGATTCTTGATCAGATTCCAGTCAAGATCTCATTCTAGTTAGGATTCAAGTCAAGATTCAAGTTCAGATTCCAGGTCAGATTCTAGTCAAGATTCGAGTTCAGATTCAACTTCTCATTCTAGTTAGGATTCAAGTCAAGATTCAAGTTCAAATTCCAGATCAGATTGTAGTCGAGATTCAAGTTCAGATTCAACATCTCATTCTCGTTCAGATTCTAGCCGAGATTCAAGTTCAGATTCCAGTTTAGATTCTATTCCAGATTCAGATCTATTTAACTAATTAAATTCAGATACATTCAAGTTTAGTATAAATATGATGTATAGTCCACTTTATAGATGGGACTATAATTTAGTTTAAAAACGTGACCATATATTTTGTTTATATAAAAGACTAGAACTTAGTTTTTTGGCGATGTATCGTACAAGCTTAAAGATGAAACTGTAGACTGCTATATAGCCTAGACTATAATTTAGCATTTAAACTATAGTCTATTTCATAGACGGGACTACAGGCTAAATTATAAACAATCCTATAGTATATAGATGAAACTAGAACCGGATTTATTGGCGATACTGTAGATGCGTTTAGAAACGAAACTATAGATTATAACCGACTATAGCCGAGACCGTAATTTAATATTTAGATAAGACTATAGTCAATTTTATAGATGAGACTACAGTGTAGTTTATTGATAAGTCTTTAGTAAGTCTCAAGTCTACTCTATAAATGAAACTATGGTCTATATACAAGTCTAATTTGTAGTCATGACTATAGTCAACTGTGTAGTCTAGTCTATTGGCCGGACTATAGCATACTTTTCAGTGTTTTAGAATTAACTCAATTGTTTGTTGTAATAACTTATGATCAGTTAAGCGTAACAGAAAATTTCTATTATTTTCTTTCATTCTCTCAAATATATTTTATTCATCACAAACATGTATTAACTAAATATATTTTGCAATTTGCTATTTTATGCTATTTATTATTATTATTTTTGTTATTATTGTTGTTGTTGTTGCCTTGTAAAATTTTAACTTGTTCTGATTCTTTTTGCCTCAACTATTCAGTCAGTGTGGAAAAGATAAGAAAACACAATAAATAGAAAGGAAAATAAGAAGAAGAAGAGGAAGAAGTAGAATAAAAAGGTTACTCGTACAAGTGTTTAGTAGAGAGATTAAGTTAGAAAGGTTACTAAACTATCACACGTATAAAGAACCAGCATAAATTTTGAAGAAAAAAAAAAAGTGTAACGAAATGTGTTCATAATGAAATTAAGATAATTTGATTTGAAAACATAGTGGGTGGTAAAAATGAATAGAAGAAATATGAAAATTAATTATAGACTATTTTAGTTATGAAGATATTAGGGAAATAAAATTAATTAAAAGCTTTAAGCTTGAGCGTGGGAGTCTAAAAAAACTTAAGATTTAAGTTTTAAATTATTTATGGAAGAGACTATAGTTTTGCTTACTAAATTAAGAAGAGGCTAAATCTGGAGCATGACTAGAAATTAGTCTATTTTTCGACAAGAAACTAGACTATATACTAGATAATGAACTGAATTATAATCAGGACTATAAATTAGACTATGGAGAAGACTATAGTCGCTATAATAAACTTGATAGTCTTTTTTATAAATTTGGCTAGAGATTCCTAGATTCAGTAGTATAAAGTACACTTACGTCCTGACTAAAAAATGGACTCTAGTCTCCACTATAATGTAGACTGTAGTCATGATAATTAAGCATATTTTATTCACGACTATAAATGCGACTTTAGTGTAAACGTTAAAGTGGATCAAAGTCTCCACTATAGTCTCCATTGTAAAATGGCTTTTATACTTTATTAAAGACTATAAAATTGTCTTTAGACTCCACTATAGAGTTGACTTTGGTCTCGACTATCAAGTAAATTATATTATCCACTATAAAGTAGACTAAAATTTCTACTATATTCTCCTTTATAAAGTAGTCTATAGACCATATTACCAGCTAAAGTTTATACTTAAATTTCCATTAAAAAGAAGATTGTAGTCTCCAATATAAAACAGACATATAGTATTGTCTCTAAAGTATTATTATTGTTATTGTTGTCTTTAAAATATACTTAAGTCTCCAATTTATTTTCTACTATAAAATGGACTAAAATCTCCACTATAATCTTCATTAAATAGTCGTCCTTAGACATTAGTCTCCACTATAAAGTAGACTATACAATTGATTATAACATAGATTTAAGACTCCGCTATAAAGAAGATTATAGTATGGAATATAAAGTGAATTCAAATATTCACTATAAAGTAAACAAAAGTTTCACTGATAAAGTAGAACAAAATCTTCATTATAAAATGGACTAAAATCTCCATAAAGTTGACAATAGCATTTATTATAGCTTCCGTAATAAAGTAGTTTTTGGACCATATTACCTCTACTATAAAATAGACTAAAGTCTTCATTATAAAGTAGACTACAGCCTGGTCTATAAAGTACACTACAATAAAGTCTTTACTATAGAAGACATTTTAAAATTGTCTTCAGAATGTAGTATACTAATGTACTCTTTACTATAATGAAGGCTGAATCCAAGGTCTCCACTATAGAGCAAATTATAGTCAGCACTAAGCTTTGTATAAATAAAGTAATTGAATCGATGTCACTACAGTCTTTGCTAGAGATCATTTTAAAAACCACAACTTTTACTAGAATATAGACTATAATTTAAGTTTTTTTAAGTTTTTGCCGCCTGTCGCTTAACGCTTTCATTGTGTTTATGAATTGTTTTTTCTTCCCCCTTTAAATTCATTTGTCCCATATTATTTAATGTTTTACATTAAACATTTCTTTCTTATCTCCTGTAAACTGACATTAAACTCTTTTTAACATATTAATCGACTAAAAAATTCTTTATCACATTAATTTTCCTTCATTTTGTTTTTTGTTCTTCTCCTCAAAACCATGTTTTCCTCGTCACGATTATTTCTTTCGAAGACATAAAAACCTTAAGAACAACAAAAATACTACGACTCCAAATAGTTGTAGTTTTTCTAAATTATTGAATAAAAACTTATAATGTGGGAGTGCGGCTTCCCCCTTTTATAGTTTAATTTTCCAAGACCTACAAAACTCTAACTTCACTAGAGCTGAAAAAACGCCAGAAAACGTGAGTTAAAGGTGGCATAAAAGAAAACTTATTAACTTTAATGGAAATTGTTTGGAAACAAAAATTTCTAAAAATATTATTAACTTATTCTTTCTTTTTAGTCTGAGAAAGCCAAAAAAGACTATAATAGAAAGACATTTAGACATTAAAAGAGACAAGTTATAGATCAGTGAAGGCAAAAATTTTGGTAGAAAAAATGTTCCAAAGCAAAAAACAAAAAAAGCCTGCAGATGTAAAAAGATAAATTTTAAATAGAGCTTTTGAAGATTAATAGCTTTTGATTTATGTTTAAGGGGGAAATTAAAGATTTTTATATTAACATGTAAATTAAGGAAAATAGATAAGATACCAGACTAAAGAAGGGTTTGGGAATAGACTAAAAACTGGTAAAGTTAGATTATAATCCTTTTTAAGGGACTAGACTATAGTTAGGTTTATAGACTAGACTTTAGTCTAGTTTATAGACTAGACTTTAGTCTAGTTTATAGACTAGACTTTTAGTCTAGTTTATAGACTAGACTTTAGTCTAGTTTATAGATTAGACTTTAGTCTAGTTTATAGACTAGACTTTAGTCTAGTTTATAGATTAGACTTTAGTCTAGTTTATAGACTAGACTTTAGTCTAGTTTATAGACTAGACTTTAGTCTAGTTTATAGACTAGACTTTAGTCTAGTTTATAGACTAGACTTTAGTCTAGTTTATAGACTAGACTTTAGTCTAGTTTATAGACTAGACTTTAGTCTAGTTTATAGACTAGACTTTAGTCTAGTTTATAGACTAGACTTTAGTCTAGTTTATAGACTAGACTTTAGTCTAGTTTATAGACTAGACTTTAGTCTAGTTTATAGACTAGACTTTAGTCTAGTTTATAGACTAGACTTTAGTCTAGTTTATAGACTAGACTTTAGTCTAGTTTATAGACTAGACTTTAGTCTAGTTTATAGACTAGACTTTAGTCTAGTTTATAGACTAGACTTTAGTCTAGTTTATAGACTAGACTTTAGTCTAGTTTCTAGACTAGACTTTAGTCTAGTTTCTAGACTAGACTTTAGTCTAGTTTCTAGACTAGACTTTAGTCTAGTTTCTAGACTAGACTTTAGTCTAGTTTCTAGACTAGACTTTAGTCTAGTTTCTAGACTAGACTTTAGTCTAGTTTCTAGACTAGACTTTAGTCTAGTTTCTAGACTAGACTTTAGTCTAGTTTCTAGACTAGACTTTAGTCTAGTTTCTAGACTAGACTTTAGTCTAGTTTCTAGACTAGACTTTAGTCTAGTTTCTAGACTAGACTTTAGTCTAGTTTCTAGACTAGACTTTAGTCTAGTTTCTAGACTAGACTTTAGTCTAGTTTCTAGACTAGACTTTAGTCTAGTTTCTAGACTAGACTTTAGTCTAGTTTCTAGACTAGACTTTAGTCTAGTTTCTAGACTAGACTTTAGTCTAGTTTCTAGACTAGACTTTAGTCTAGTTTCTAGACTAGACTTTAGACTAGACTTTAGTCTAGTTTCTAGACTAGACTTTAGTCTAGTTTCTAGACTAGACTTTAGTCTAGTTTCTAGACTAGACTTTAGTCTAGTTTCTAGACTAGACTTTAGTCTAGTTTCTAGACTAGACTTTAGTCTAGTTTCTAGACTAGACTTTAGTCTAGTTTCTAGACTAGACTTTAGTCTAGTTTCTAGACTAGACTTTAGTCTAGTTTATAGACAAGACTTTAGTCTAGTTTCTAGACTAGACTTTAGTCTAGGTTATAGACTAGACTTTAGTCTAGTTTATAGACTAGACTTTAGTCTAGTTTCTAGACTAGACTTTAGTCTAGTTTCTAGACTAGACTTTAGTCTAGTTTCTAGACTAGACTTTAGTCTAGTTTCTAGACTAGACTTTAGTCTAGTTTCTAGACTAGACTTTAGTCTAGTTTCTAGACTAGACTTTAGTCTAGTTTCTAGACTAGACTTTAGTCTAGTTTCTAGACTAGACTTTAGTCTAGTTTCTAGACTAGACTTTAGTCTAGTTTCTAGACTAGACTTTAGTCTAGTTTCTAGACTAGACTTTAGTCTAGTTTCTAGACTAGACTTTAGTCTAGTTTCTAGACTAGACTTTAGTCTAGTTTCTAGACTAGACTTTAGTCTAGTTTATAGACTAGACTTTAGTCTAGTTTCTAGACTAGACTTTAGTCTAGTTTATAGACAAGACTTTAGTCTAGTTTCTAGACTAGACTTTAGTCTAGTTTATAGACTAGACTTTAGTCTAGTTTATAGACTAGACTTTAGTCTAGTTTATAGACTAGACTTTAGTGTAGTTTCTAGACTAGACTTTAGTCTAGTTTCTAGACTAGACTTTAGTCTAGTTTATAGACTAGACTTTAGTGTAGTTTCTAGACTAGACTTTAGTCTAGTTTCTAGACTAGACTTTAGTCTAGTTTCTAGACTAGACTTTAGTCTAGTTTCTAGACTAGACTTTAGTCTAGTTTCTAGACTAGACTTTAGTCTAGTTTCTAGACTAGACTTTAGTCTAGTTTCTAGACTAGACTTTAGTCTAGTTTATAGACTAGACTTTAGTCTAGTTTATAGACTAGACTTTAGTCTAGTTTCTAGACTAGACTTTAGTCTAGTTTCTAGACTAGACTTTAGTCTAGTTTCTAGACTAGACTTTAGTCTAGTTTCTAGACTAGACTTTAGTCTAGTTTCTAGACTAGACTTTAGTCTAGTTTCTAGACTAGACTTTAGTGTAGTTTCTAGACTAGACTTTAGTCTAGTTTCTAGACTAGACTTTAGTCTAGTTTCTAGACTAGACTTTAGTCTAGTTTCTAGACTAGACTTTAGTCTAGTTTCTAGACTAGACTTTAGTCTAGTTTCTAGACTAGACTTTAGTCTAGTTTCTAGACTAGACTTTAGTCTAGTTTCTAGACTAGACTTTAGTCTAGTTTCTAGACTAGACTTTAGTCTAGTTTATAGACTAGACTTAAGTCTAGTTTACAGAATACTTAATTATAGTTTATTCTCATGAATATTTCATATTTTATTATTATTTATTTTTCTCTAGTTACTCAATATTTGGCTCTTGACCTAAATTTAGCTGTCAACTAAAATTCATTTCATGTGTTCTTTTTTCTTACTACATTTTGTTCTATTTCCATTTGTGCTCTTAATTAACCGCGACAGACGCATTAATTAAATTTATAATTTTTTCAAATATGAAATAATCCAACAGAAAAAACACTTAAACTAACTTGACCAACAGTTAAGCTAAAAAATATGGAGAGTTATTTGTCATTAATGACACTGACACTGACATTGACATTCAATTTTATAAAAAAAAAACAATTAAGTGAGAAAGTAAATAAATACAGTTAAATAAAGAGATGTTAATTGTGACACATATTTTAGAAAATTTTAATAAATATTTTGCTAATTATTGTTTTTGTTTTTCACTCTCTTTTCAGCTCTTTATGATCTCTGTCATTTTGTTTATTTACATTTAATGTTACTCACATCTCTTAGCAACAATAACAGGACTTTATAGAGGTAAAACATCCTCTCGTCTTTGATAATAGAGAATCTCTTTTTTTGTTGTTTTGAAAATTACTATGCTGATCTCTAAAAGATGGCGAAATCGAAAATTGCTCTTTATGCTGCTGGCGTAACCTGTTTGGGTTTTATATGTTTTGCTTTAGCCTCTGCTGCCATTGGTATACCCATTTGGGGTTATTATGACACACCCTCGGGGGGTTATGATTTTGATCATGGCTATTTTGGTCCCTTCAAAGTTTGTAAACAGTTAGCCTATGGTAGAGAGAAATGTGGCAGTGATGTTTCCAAATTTAGATTATCATGTGAGTATTTCAACTCTCCCCTAAATGATCTTATTTCATTTCTCTCTCTCTCTCTCACTCTCTCGTTTTTAGCTGCCGTTTTTATTAGTGGCATTTTTGCCATTTTAAGTTCTGCCGCATTTGGTATATTTTGCATATTATCAGTGATACAAATTGCCATGATTTCTTCGCGGGAAAAAGTGGTCATGTCTTATACATCGTTGGTTATGACCAAAATGGTTTTAGCCCTAATAGGAGGTGAGTTGTGGGATCTACAAAGCTCCTTTGTCTAAGGCTCTTTTTTCTAAATTTTCTTAATGTTCTGTGCTTAATTTTAGGAATGTTGGCTTTGGTGGCCGCTGTTATGTTTGCTGTACAAATAGATGAATCGGAAAAATTTGGATTTCGTGTATCACGAGGCGTTTCGTTTTATTTGCAGGTAATTAATTTTATAGCCAGATTTTGACTAGAGTTTAATCAAGACCAGATTCTTGTCCATAAACTAGAGCAGAGCACTTGAACAAGACTAGAGTCTGCTCTATGAACTAGAGCAGAGTCTGCTCTATGAACTAGAGCAGAGTCTGCTCTATGAACTAGAGCAGAGTCTGCTCTATAAACTAGAGCAGAGTCTGCTCTATGAACTAGAGCAGAGTCTGCTCTATAAACTAAGCAGAGTCTGCTCTATAACTAGAGCAGAGTCTGCTCTATTAACTAGAGCAGAGTCTGCTCTATTAACTAGAGCAGAGTCTGCTCTATTAACTAGAGCAGAGTCTGCTCTATTAACTAGAGCAGAGTCTGCTCTATTAACTAGAGCAGAGTCTGCTCTATTAACTAGAGCAGAGTCTGCTCTATTAACTAGAGCAGAGTCTGCTCTATTAACTAGAGCAGAGTCTGCTCTATTAACTAGAGCAGAGTCTGCTCTATTAACTAGAGCAGAGTCTGCTCTATTAACTAGAGCAGAGTCTGCTCTATTAACTAGAGCAGAGTCTGCTCTATTAACTAGAGCAGAGTCTGCTCTATTAACTAGAGCAGAGTCTGCTCTATTAACTAGAGCAGAGTCTGCTCTATTAACTAGAGCAGAGTCTGCTCTATTAACTAGAGCAGAGTCTGCTCTATTAACTAGAGCAGAGTCTGCTCTATTAACTAGAGCAGAGTCTGCTCTATTAACTAGAGCAGAGTCTGCTCTATTAACTAGAGCAGAGTCTGCTCTATTAACTAGAGCAGAGTCTGCTCTATTAACTAGAGCAGAGTCTGCTCTATTAACTAGAGCAGAGTCTGCTCTATTAACTAGAGCAGAGTCTGCTCTATTAACTAGAGCAGAGTCTGCTCTATTAACTAGAGCAGAGTCTGCTCTATTAACTAGAGCAGAGTCTGCTCTATTAACTAGAGCAGAGTCTGCTCTATTAACTAGAGCAGAGTCTGCTCTATTAACTAGAGCAGAGTCTGCTCTATTAACTAGAGCAGAGTCTGCTCTATTAACTAGAGCAGAGTCTGCTCTATTAACTAGAGCAGAGTCTGCTCTATTAACTAGAGCAGAGTCTGCTCTATTAACTAGAGCAGAGTCTGCTCTATAAACTAGAGCAGAGTCTAGTCTATATTTAAGGACCAGAATTTAATTTATAGACTAGTCTAATTTAAAATCTTTTTAATCTAAGTCTAACGATTAATTTCCTTTTCTTTCTCTCCTTAGATTGTTGTTATTATCTTAAGTATACCTCTTTTTGTATTGGCTTTATACGATGTTTTATATTCGAAAAAACCGGGTGGTGATCCGACCATGATGATTGATGCTGCCTCACCCTCTTCAGCCACAACGATAAATAATCCAGGCTTTAAGGAACCCAGAACTAAAAATGGTTAGTTTAGATAATTTCTTTAATATTTTCCCAATTAATGTCTATTTTCCTAGGTATTTCGGTGACTGATGCCTCGGGTAAACCCTATGCTGGCATACGCAATGGCTCGGGCAGTGTGGCCTCTATGAGTACTATGGTCACTAGTGTTTCAAATGGTTCTACCGTAGAATCTGTAACACGTTCTCCTTTGCGCTCAAGTTTAAAAAAACCCAGACCGAGACCAGAAAATGCTTTGGGTATACAAAATCCTGGCTATTCAGGGTCGGGTAATTCACCACCCATGAGAAGAAATGGTAGTGTAAAGAAAGTGCGTATACAAACACACAGCACAGAGGTTTAGAGGGAGAGAGAGAGAAAGAGAGAGAATAATTTTGTTTTTATTTTTTGTTTTTTATTTTAAACAAAGACTGTGTATAGAAGTTGAAGAAGATTTAAAGAAATTTTCTCTATTTTTATTTTTTTTATTTAACAAAAAAACTTTAAGTTTGTCTTCCATAACAAAAGAAAAATATTACAAAATTATTAAGAAACATCACTTATTTTTTTATTTGTTTAATAAATTAAAAAATAACGAAAAACCAAACAATTTTTAATGAACATTAAAAAGTCCGTCCTTTTTTAAAATAACAGCAGCTACTAAATTAAGGGCAAATGTATTTAATTGTCTCTAGATGAGAGAAAAAAAGAGTAAAACCAACGACCAAGAAAAAAATCTTAAATTTTTATGATTTTCAATATTCTTGAACAAATATTTGCAATATTTTCTAAAAGAAAATAATTAATAAAGGAAAATATTTAAAATTTAAAATAAAATTAATGTCTTAAAATCTTTAAAACTACACTAGAGCCTCGCCTTGCGTCGTTTTTTAAGAACTGAAAAAATTCGATTTGCATCGTTGCAATTTCAAATTCGAACGACCCGAGTTACACTCGGCGAAAGATTGTCAACCCAGCAACAGCTGCATCAAACGAAAATTCTTTCCCTATGAAAGAATAATCGTTACAACAACCATTTTTAGCATCACCGATAACACTGATCGCCATCAGTATGTCAAGTTTTCAAATTGCGTGAAATAAGAGGAATTGCATTCTCTTTGTTATATAAGTGATGCTAAGAGCACTGTAATTCGTAAAAAAATGAGGCAAAGTAAAAAAGGTGATAGATAATCGTAATAATAAAATGTTTTAAATCCGGAGAAAAGGCTGTTTATATAGGAAGAGCTAATGGACTAACAACCACAACACTGAGAACAATTTGCAACTCAGACAGTGATAACAAATTAATAAACTGAAATTGTTACACATCACTCCAATCTAAACAAGAAACCATAGCAAATAATCGCTTATTCGTTAAGAAGAAGTCTATTCTCATGATATTGGAAACGGTCAGTTTAACTTGGTTTTTTGAACAGGAACTGAAAAACCGTTTGTTTTCTGTTCTTGTTTCCCCAATAAATTCAATTTCTGTGCATTTTTATAGAAAAAGTTTTTTTTTTTTTTTAAATTTGCGTTGCGTTTCTTCGTTTCCCATTAACGACTCAAGTCCAGGCTCTAGTGTAATTTTAATTAAGCACAAAAAACTAAACAAGATCTTTATTTATTTATTAGTTTTTATCTTATAAATTTTAAATATTAAAATAAAATATTAATAATTGTTAGATTTTTATATGTAAGAAATAAATTTTTAATAATAAAAATAAATCTCGAAAAAAAATGTGTAATATTTTATATATAAAAAATTAGTTTTAAATTAAATTTAATTATTTTTTAAGTAAAATTTATTCTTAAAATTGTTATAAAACAAATTTAAGTTTTATTTATTTATTTATTTATTTTATTTTATTTATTTTTGTAATTTAAGTTTATTTTTAATTAAACAATTTATTCGTAATTTAATTATAATGTTATTGTTAATAATTATAAATAAAATATTCCAGTTTTAAGTTAAAAATTATAAAAAAATATTAAAATAAAGAAAAATTATTAAATAATTTTATTAAATATTAAAAAAATCATAAAATAAACGAAGTTTTAATGAAATCTTTCATAAAAATTGAACTTATGGCCATTTTTCTTAACATTTCCGTTAACTTCCGGTCTCTCATTCAATTCAAATAATAGTTACATCCGCTGACATTTAGTTTATTACAAATAAATCTGCTCTCTTTAACCTAACAAAATTAAGAATTTATGTTGCATATCTTAAGGCTGCGCATTAATACAGTATTAATTTTTAGATATTTTTATCTTCTTTTTTGGTTTTTTCCAAAAGTAATATTAGATTGAACTTAAAACTATTGCATATCTTAAGGCTCCACATTAATTAAATATTTATATACGTTTTTATGACCTCCCCCACCACAAGTGTCGTAGAGGATATATTAACTTTGACATTTCGTGTGTAAAACTAAGAAGAACTTATCTCAGACCCCATAATCTATATATTGTCTAACATCAAATCAAAATCCGTGTTGTTTTAGCTATGTCCGTCTGTCCGTGTCCAATATTAAAACTAATTTTATGACTCATTAAATGTTGCTGTGTTTTATTGAAGAAAAGCTGTTATATATTGAGTGTATATGTGAGTGTGCATGAACGAACATAACCTATTTACTTCATACGCATTTGTGGTAAAGGGTATTGAGGATGAAGCATAGCTAATTATAACATTCTTAATTGTATACTTTAAATTTTAATTTATTAATTATTGGCCTCTTGCAAAACTGATCACAGGTTTAAGTTATTTTGTTTAAAAATGCGGTATTTACTGAGTTATAAAAGATCTTAACTTTAAGCTCAATTTTAATGCCTGTTAAAAGCTCGAAAATAACTCAGTCCATATCGATGATCATAGATAAAGCTTATTTTACTCAAAAATGCAGTATTTATTGAGTTTTAAATGATTTTAACTTAAAATTAAATTTTTATGTAAATTTTTTTGGATTCTTTTAAGAGATCACCAAATAAGTACGTTTCAAAAAGGCGATATTTATTTCGATTTTAGAATTTTTCGAATAGGGATCACGTATTAAGCTTAATTTGCTTAAAATAGTATACATACAACTTTAACTCAAAATCTTATATTAATATCAATCTTCGGATTTTTTAACGAGTGATCACAGCATCATGATTTAAGACTTATATAAAATCGATCCAAAATTAAGATTATTTTGCTCAGAAACGTAGCATTTGCGGAATAATATAATTTCCTGTTTCATATTTTAGAGCTTTTAACCACCAAAACACGGTTACAGAGGGTATATTGAGTTTCTCAGTCTATGTTTACCACTAAGAAGAACTTAAAATGAATATGTATGCTCGCATTATATCAAAATCTGAGTCGTTTTAGTTATGTGTAACTTTCTGTCTATTCTGTACATTCTTACAGTCATAAAAATCTGAATTTCAATAAAATTTGGCCAGTTTACGAAAGGCCCTAAAAAGTTTGCCATTTTAAACCAGTTATATTGGTTCTGTAGGAAAGAAGTTATAGACCGATAACTGAGACAACCTCGGAATTCAAACAAAAAAGCTTTTGCCAGTTTTTTCACTGAAAACTATTTAGCAAATTAAAAGAAAGTTGAAGTTTAATTTAAAGCTAAATTAATCTTTATTTCAAAACCATAAAAAACGGAAAAAAGTTATAGTCAATAATATATCAAATTTTATGAAACAATGTGATGTGAGTATATGTGTTTATCATAATTTTGTTTATACCTTAAACATATGAGTGGATTTAGCTGAAAACTATTCTTTCTCTCTGTGCTTTTTTATTAATACTATTGCATATTTTAGGGCTCTTGAATAATTTCATCATAAAAATTTATATTTCATTATAAAGTCAATAAAACTTCTATAAATCTGAAATGGTTATTCCGATTTGAATGAAATATATATAATATATATAACTGAGATATATAGTAATCCGTGTTATCTAAGTTTGATATTGTAGACATCTCCAGAAAGCATTGTAGTCCTTTTTAAATTACATTGCTTCGACAGAAAAAAGTTTATATTTTGTATAAATAAAAAATTTTTTTAATGTCTTAATCATTTAATAACTAGAGCCCACTGTGCTTAGTTTAAAATAAGTTTAACTGCCATACATAGTTCAAACTTGGGCATTACTTAGGGTTTGAAACACACTGCAATAATTATTTAGTCGAGACAACAAAACAATTAGTTAAGATTGTTACCACATTGTATTAACTGCTACTTGTTAAAAGAGGGCGGCAAATAGATTAATGAAAAGAAGCCGTTATTTTTGCGACTTATATTTCATTTTTAATAGAATTTCTTTATCTTAATGGGGGTCACGTGAATGGGAGCTCCTTCTCCTCATATTGTTTCAAATATTATGGGCAGAATATTATACTTTTAAACTTATACCGTTGGAAACTACAGAAAATTCAAAATATGTCCTCTGTTTTGTTTTATAAACAGACATTCATATGACTGGAATTAGTTTTAAATCTAGAGATGTTATATAGTCATTAGAAAGTAGAACAATATCTTAAAACTATTCTAAATGGATTTAAGTAAAAATAATGATGTAGATGTTTGTCACAGCATATGTCCTTCTGTCCGTCTTGTTTGTTTACATTGAAATATTATTAAAATTGCGCTTTGATTGAAGGTGGTATTTGAAACGTGAACGACATTAGTGTTTATTAGAAAGCTTAAAGAAGTTGCGTTGGAAACTAGACAAAATACATAAGTGAATTTTAAAAATAGCTTAGCAAAATAACATCTTTTGAACTCGTCTGAGTGTACGTCCCTCTGTCCATCTTTTACTAGTAATTTGACTTTAGATTTAAGGCAGGAATTGGAGTTTTTCAGTGCTTATAAAAGAGCTATGAAAAGCTTAATTGAAGACTCAATAAAATATATAATCGAATTTGAAAGAAATTTAACAAAATACAATTAATTGAGCTCGTCAGCGTGTCCGTCCTTCTGTACGTCTTTAATCAATAATTTCAGTTTATATTAAAGGCAGCAGTTAGAGTTTAAAGCACATTTACTGCTAATGAAAGATCTTAGAATAGATTCATTGGAAACTAGACTACATAAAGAAATTTCGATGTCAAATTCTTAAAGTAATTCAGCAAAATAACATTGTTCGCCTTCGTCAGGGCGTCCGTCCTTCTGTCCATCTTTAATGAGCTTTGAAATGAGTTTTGAAAAGCTTTATTGGATACTGGATAAAATATGTAACTGAATTCTGAAATTAATTAAATAAAATAACGTTGTTTGAGGTCACAATAAGTAGTTTAATCTCGCTATTTTGTCCACCTCTCTCCCCATATTTTATTATAAATTAATAATATAATAAAATCGAATTCTTGCTTTTTTTAAATTTCAAGTTTGAAACAGGCTTGAATCAAGTCTGAAGTAAATTTGAAGTAATTTTGAAAATATATAAATATTGTTATTCCAAGTAGACTTAAAAGTACGCATTCCTGTAGTACTGACTAATATTTTTTTAAAATACGTCTATTTGTCCGTCTTTCTTTTTCTATTGGGAATTATAATATGATTTTGTTAAAGTAGACGTTTATTGGAGAACTTAAAGAAGCTTCGTTGGAAACTTAATAAAAAGCGCGATTAAATTTTGAAATAAATTTAATGAAATAACCTTGTTTAAGCTCGTCATGGTGTCCGTCCATCTGTCCTTCTTTTATTAGTAATTAAATAACACAACAAAATTGAATTTTTGT
This sequence comes from Cochliomyia hominivorax, assembly GCA_004302925.2. Classification (NCBI taxonomy): domain Eukaryota; kingdom Metazoa; phylum Arthropoda; class Insecta; order Diptera; family Calliphoridae; genus Cochliomyia; species Cochliomyia hominivorax. Next base: position 95,532,403 of record PYHX02000413.1, on the reverse strand, counting down.
TTTATTAAAATTTCAAGTTTGAAGAAGATATGAATCAAGTTTGATGTAAATTTAAAAAAAATAAACACTTCTTTTTTACAAGTGGATTTGAAAGGAAGACATTTTTGTAGTACCAACAACATTTTTCAGTACTGAACTAAAACTAAAATCAATAACTAACTTTTGAGGAAATCACTTGAATTTTTAATTTACTATAAAAACAAGAGGGACTTTGATGAAAACTATACAATATTTTTAACAAAATTTTGGACAAAATTTCAAAAAATTAAGTTGTTTGTGCTTGCAGAAAAGTCCGTCCTTCTGCCTGGCTTTTATTGTGATGATAAAATCGAATTTGGTTTCAGGGAAATTTTAAGTTTGAAGCAGACTTGAATCAAGTTTGAAATAAAAATTATTTTCCTAACATTAAATGATTTAGAAAGGAATACACTTTGGTAGTAAGAAAGCTTTTTTTTGGTACTTTATAAGAAACTAATTTTGAGGAAAATTCAAAGGTTACTCTCATAATTAAAGTGATTTTGTTGGAATCTAAGAACAATAACAAAATTGGATTTTAAAATAATTAAAGGAAATATAGCCTTTTATGCTCTTTAAGATCCAATTTAATACAATAATCAAATCGAGTTTCATCTTTACTAAAATCGTAACACCCTTCATATTAGTCTGCATTTTATTAATCCATTTTTTTTTTTTTTGCTCAACAACTGATGACCCATTCACACCCTTTTTCTGACAAATTTGCGACAAAAATTTGTAAACTTTTATTTCGTTGTTCAAATTGTTATTAAAAAAGGGAAAAAAGTGACAATAAATTCAAGTAGGAAAGTAAATATGTTCTGTTATATAATTTCTATTATATACCAAACTACACCCTGTTTATTTGCAATAACAACAACAACAAAAATTAAAACTGATCTAGTGATTTTAATATAAGTAAATAGTCCTTTGTTCCTTTATGATTATATAAATTTATCTTCATATAGAAAACCTGCATTGAAAAATTTTCATGGTTAAAATTGTGAAAAAAAAAACACACATTTTGTTGCATTTGCGCATTTGAACCAGACAGGAGTTACAAATAAAACTCATTCCTTTTCAAATTAATAGGAAATATAAGAGCAAGTGAAACTCCTTATTTTGGAAGTAGGAAAAAAGCAAAATTGAAATACTGAGAGAAATTTTTGAAAAAGCTAAACGGAGTTTTAATAAAACTTTAATCATTTTTAACTTCTAAATTTATGAATGATACTTTGATGGAAATAACAGATGAACTAAAAAATATTTAAGTTAAAATATTGTGAAAATAGTGATTCTAACTTCAACTATAGTATCTGTCCTTCTGTCTGTCTTTTTGATTTGGATTTTAAAAACTCCTTTCTTTAGAAACAATTTGAAATTCATTCTGAAATAATTTAAAAGGTTCTAAAACGTGATAACGAGTAATCATTGAAAACTAAATAAAATCTTTTCAAAATTTTTGCAAAATAAATTTAGAAATTATTACGAATATACTAAGCAAAGTGTCTGTCCTTCTGTCCGTCCTTGTGATATTATAATTGAATTTTCAATTACAATGGGAAATAATGTAAGTGGTTTCCTTTTTGAAAAAAATGTATACGTTTTAGAAAGGATTAATATATAAAAATATTTTGCTAAAAGTTAAACAAAATTTACTTAATAATTTTGAAAATTATTTGACAAAATAATAAAATTTCAGCTCAGTAGAATGTCCGTCTTTCCGTCCGTTTTTTGAATAAAATCTAAATAAACTAACAAAACCGACCTTAAACTTATTAAAATGTTCACATTTTTGTGAGATTTAAAAGGCAACAAAGAGCTTAAATGATTTTGATGGAATCTTAATCAAATATAAAAAATAACATTGAATAAAATTTTGATGAAAACTTGATAAAAAATTTTAAAATAATTCAGTAAGAAATTTGTTAAAATAATGTTAATTAAGCTTGTAAGAATGTCCGTTCTTCTGTCCATCTTTTAGGTGGAATGTAAGTGAACTAATAAACATGTTGACGCTTTAAAAGAATAAACACGATTAAGATCCTTTTGCTGAAAATCTGAGAAATTGTGCAAATAACTTTGATCGATATTTATTAAAAAAAATTAGTTGAGCTCATTACAAAGTCCTTCCTGTGCTGTTTTCAGGTGTCCTTCCCTCTGTCTCTCTTTTAGATGTTATTTAGTGCTCAAATGTTATTGAAATGTTATTGGTTATATCAACCTCAAGTTTCTAAAAGTTAAAAATAAGCTATAGGAATTAAAGTAATTTTGTTGAAAACTACATAAAATCTGTGAAATAATTCTGAACGAATTTTATTGAAATAACTTTGTTTAAGTTGGTTAGAATGTCTGTCCTTCTGTCTGTCTTTAATAGTTATTTCAATACTATAACGTATAAAAAATTCAATCACAAATTTGAAAGTTTTAAAAAATTTGGAAAACAACAAAAGTATAGGGTAGTTAACAGAGCTTTCATTGAAAAACTATATAGAATCTGGCAAGATACTGAAAATATTCAATCTCAAATTTGAAGTTTAAAAAGTTTGAAACAACAAAATCTATAAGCTACTATATAGAATTGGCAAGATACTGTGACGCAATTTTAAGAATCAACGTTATTTGAGCTGGTTATAATGTCCGTCCTTCTGTCTGTCCTTTAGATCGGTTTTAATCTAATCTAATGAAGTAGAGTTTCAATCTCAACATTGAAGTTTGTTTTAAAGTATAAACTCTTAAAGTCATAAATCTATTAAAAAGCTTTCGTTGAAAACTGTATAAAACCGGTCAAATAATGTTGGAGAAAAATTTACAGAAATAATGTCATTTGAGCAGGTTAGAGTGTCTGTCCTACCGTCTGCCTTTTAGTTTAGATTTTATGCTCTGATAAAGGAAAACCTCAATCTCAAAGGGATTAAAGTATTAAAAAGATTTTCCTAAGAACTAGATAAAATACGCAACTTGAATTTGAACAAAATTTTAAAAAAACAATTATGTTTGGATGTACCAGAATGTCCGTCCTTCCGTCTGTCCCTAAAATCCGTTTTAATAATCTAATAAAGTAAAGTTTCAATCTCAACTTTGAAGTTTGTTTTAAGGTATAGAATCTAAAAGGGATTAAAGAATTAGAAAGCTTTCATTGAAAATTATTTAAAATTGGCCAAACAAAGTTGGACAAAATTTAGAGAAATAATGTAATTTATGTTTGTAAGAGTGTCCGTCCTTCCGTCTGGTTTTTAGATCTCATAGCTCTAATGAAGGAAACCTTAAGCTCGAACTTAAAAAAGTAGAAACTTTAAATGAATTAAGATATTTAAAAGCTTTCGTTGAAAACTAGATAAAATAGGTCAACTAACTTTAAACGAAATTTATAAAAATCATTTCGTTTGGACTTACAAGAATGTACGTCCATCTGTCCATCCTTTCGTTTTTTTATTAAAAGCTTAATTTTTTATAAAGTTTTAGTAAAAGTTATAAAATTAAGCTTTAAAGCTTTATATGTGTCCATATATATATTTGAGTAGTCTCTCTAAAAAATCTAGTGTCACTTTACAACAATATCTTTAAAACTTCCCTGCTATTGATTACAGTAAAAATTACCCCAAATATTTATTTCTCTCAGTGTCCCTCTATCCCCTCATCTTTAACCAACTCCCTTTTTACAACTCCTTTATCAAATATCTCTGGCTTTATGTTATAACCATATTCAAGCCATCGTATATGAGTCGAATATGTGTATCTGAATTTCAGTTTTATTTTCCCATCTCTTCATAATGTCTATGTAAATTTTTATATAGAAAAATGTCAGACTTTCGCTTTGGTTTCTATGTATCCATCTATCTATCCGTCCGTCCAGACAAACAACCACTTTTTTCGCCACACAACTGCAGTTTTGTTTTTCGTTTTATGTTTTTAACATTAAATGGAGTTTTAACTATTTTTTTTGCGCTTATGTTTGTTGGTGTTAGTGTGTTAAACTTCAGCATGAAAATGAAGTTGTATTTGTAGAGAAAATATTTTGCAGAAAGTATGTCTGTGTAACACATGGAATATTTCACATACATTTATATATATATTTATATAATACATATGTAAATAGACTTTGTTTTGATGTAATAGTATTAGTGGTTTATTGGAGTCTATGTGAGTGTGTATGTGTAACTAAAATTGTTAATAGTTATAAAAATTGTATGTTAATGAAAATTTAATAAATTGATTTATTAAAACTTATTAAAATTATATCACAAAAACTTAATTTTCTATTAAAACTGGCACTAAACTAAATATTTTACCAATTCAGTTAAATATTCTTGCAATTCAGCTGCATTATTATCTATTCAGCTACACATTTTACTATTCAGCTATATTTTTTTATTAGCAAAAACATAGTTCAGCTTTAATTTCTTATATTTTTATCAATAATTTTATAATTCAGCTACATTTTTCTGAAATTCAGCTATATAATTCCTTATTTTTATGTTATTCAGCTGGCTTAACTTCATTATATAATTAATTTAAATAATTTCTGATTATAAAATATATATTCAGCTAACAATTTTTATTATTCAGCTAGTGAATTTTGTTGCTGTGTTATATGTTTTGTCATGTACAGTTTAAAATTGCAATTCAGCTAAAGAAATTTAGTTATTCAGCTTAGAAATAGGCAAAAGATTGATAAATATTGATTTAAGTAGCAATTCAGCTGGCTTTATTTTATTTCAGCTATAGTTTTTGCTATTCAAATGCATTAGTTTACTATAAAGCTAGATAATTTTACTATTCAGCAAATGAAATTGTTTACTGAATTAATAATTTTACCAATTACTTATAAAAATCATTATACAGCTATGAAAATTTGATATTCAGCTGAAAAAAATTGTAAACATAAATTGTAAAATTAAAAACTTTTCATATCCAGTTAATTTTTTATATTTCAGCTGAACTAATTTTATGACAGTTTAACTTTTTACCATTTAGCTAATGAAATTTGCTGCTTAATAAAATATTTTGAAATATATCTTCTGCTATTCAGCTACATTTTTCTAATTCAGCTAATTGATATTGAAACTGAATTTAATATTTTGAAAGATATCATCAGAAACATAGTATTCAGCTAGCGAAATTTGTTATTCAGCTACTAAATTTTGCTAAAGTTTGATATATTTATAAATTTTTAATATTTTTTATAATTTAGCTGTTTCAATTTTAGTCTATAATGATTGTCAATTATTTCTGATCATAAAATATAAATTCAGCTATTTTTTCCGCTATTCAGCAATATTTTTTACAATTCAGCTAATCAATATTGAAGCTAAATTGAATATTTTATGAAATAGCTTCAAAAACTGCTATTCAGCTGACAAAATTTATTATTCAGCAGATATAATTTAAAAGATAATTTAAAAAATTTCATTAATTTGGAAAAATATCAATAAATTTTTATTTATGGAACTTTAATTTGCATTTTCTAAATAGGTTTTTTATTTATGTGAATTTTCACCCTTTTTACCTTTAGCTGAAAGGATAATAAGACATCCTTTTGCTGACAATAAATTATTGTCTCCTTTTTTAAAAAAGAACTAAATTAAATATATAACAGACAAAAAAGCGCCATATTTGAACTATTAGTAGCTTCATTTGTCTGGAAATATTATAAGCTGGGAAAGGAGAGGGCAAGAAAAGAAACACAGTCACTGATAAACAAACTCCCAAACTGATGTTTAAAATCAGAAAATAATGAAAATAACAAAAATAAAAAGAATGAAAAAATACTTGCGAATGTAAAACATCTTAATGTATTTTAAGGGTATAAAATTGTCCAGGGGTGTTGTCTGGGTAACTCACACACGATTACTGACCAAACACAACAAAATTTAAACAAACATAACTTTACACACACTCAAACACACACACACCATAACATAAAGCTTACATTCAAACTTACACATCAATAATTGCAAGCAAGTTTTTGTGTGTGTGTGTGTTTGTGTGTGTGTGTTTGTGTGAGTGTGTTAGTGTATAAGGAAATGCAGACATTATGAAACTCTCATAAGAACATTTTACTTATACATTTACACATTCCTTTATCTTTGTATACATGTATGCATAAGTGTTTGTGTAGCAAAACTCTAAACACGAAACTCTCCTTGTTTTTCTCTCTCTTTATAACTTCTAGATCCTTCTCTTTCCGAAATTGTTTCACATTTTATTTTGTTGTTAATTTGAAAAAAAAACTCACTCTTTTCCTTGTTTTTGGAAAAAATATTGAAAATTATTTTGAAACTTTAAGGGAAATTTTTGGCTTCATTTTGAATTTTGTTGAAAATTAAAAAAGAAGGGAAATTCTAGACAGGATTAAAAAGGATAATGTAAAAGGAAATTCTAAGAAAGGAAAAGACATTAATACGGACAACTTAAATAGAAATTTTACTAAATTTCAGGTTTAAAAATAATATAATTTTAACAAAAATAAGCTTAATTTGTGATCACATTAAAAAAAACTCCAAAAATCTAAATAAAAACAAATAGAAATGTTATAATTGGCGAAGCCGGACCATTTTACAACTACACCACATTGTCGGTTGTAAATGGCAGCTATGAAAAATTTATAAATGACCCTCGTATAATTCGCTTTTCTGATTTATGATTAAGTGTGAAGTACCAACATTTATGTGAAATTTATGTGTTTGAAAAGGAATTTTTCTGCAAAGTTATATTGAAGCTAGAAGAAATGTCGCACCGACCCTCGCATGTTTTTGAACATCGATTTTTTATTATATTTATCTTAATTTCACCAGTTGTTATTACAAGAACAACGTATATGTATGAGTTTTACCCTTCAAGAAGATGTATGGGACCTATGAGAAGCAATGGACCGACCCTCACATAATTTGGTATGTCATTATGCCGAAATTAGTTAAATTCGCTTTATATTTGGAACATTTGTACAGAAGTTATTTGAAATATTAAAGCGAATACAAGCAATTTCAATAGACTTCGTTCTTGGCCAAGGAAAAAGTAGCAAATTTCTGTGATCATTGAAAAAAAATTCAAAAATCGACATAAACCTACAGTTTTTAGCGCAAATTTTGAAAAAGTATCTGATAGATAATTTTGTATCTTTTACTTTTATAAGAAAGTTGGAAAAGTATCTTTTGTATCTTTTCAAAAAAATAGTCAGAAAAATGTATGTTTTAGAAAAAAGATGATTAAATGGATTTTAAACACTTTTTTATAAGTTATAGCATAATATTGAAAAAGTATCTGATAGATATTTTTGTACCTTTTATTCAAATCAATAAGAAAAATTATTTTTCTAATGAAATAAGATGTAAAATAAGTTGAAGAAAATTTTATTTCCAAAATTTTATTACCTATTTTAAAAGTATCTCATAGATTTTGTTGTATCTTTTATTTAAATTTGTAAAAAGTAAATAAATTTTTAAAATAAGTAGTGAAAAAATCAATTTAAAAAATGTTTCTACAAGCTTTACAAAAAGTTGAAAGAATATCTTATAGATATTTTTGTATCTTTTTTAAAATTAGTGAGAACTATCATTTTTTTAGAAATTTTTTCTAGAAATTTAAAATATTTCTAGAAATTTAAAAAATGATATTGAAACATATCTCAAGAACTGTTTGCAAAATTTTGGAAAATGTCTTAAGATGTTCTTGTATCTTTTATATATATTAGTGACAAAAAATATTGTTTATATTAAAAATGAAATAAATGTTTTTAAAACATGGTTTTGCAACTTTTACCAAAATTTTAGAAAATTATTTCGAAGATACTTTTGTATCTTTTACTAAAATTATAGGGAAAAGTCAATTTTTTAGAAAGAAGAATGATGAAACATATTTAAAAGCATGTTTTTATAGATATTTTTGTACCTTTTACTTAAATTACTGAGAAATACTATTCTTTTAGAAAAAATTACGACAAAATAAATTGAAAGACTTTTTTATCAAGGGTTAGCAACAATTTAGAAAAAGTATCTTAAAGATATTTTGTATCTTTTGCTAAAAATAGTGAGAAAAATTATTTTTTTCAGAAAACTTACTAAAAATTTATTACAAAATAAGTTTCCACAAGTTTAAGTAAAACTTTGAGAAAGTATCTTAAAGATATTTTTGTAGTTATTAATGATATTAAAGATTAGAATTAATTTTAGAGATAAATTAATAAAAGACAACTATAATGGAGCAACAAGAGAAGAGTATATAAACAGAAGAGAATAAAAGAAAAAAATTGAATTTTTAGTGAAAAATTGAATTTTTAGTGAAAATTTAAATTTTTAGTGAAAATTTGAATTTTTAGTGAAAATGTGAATTTTTAGTGAAAATGTGAATTTTTAGTGAAAATGTGAATTTTTAGTGAAAATGTGAATTTTTAGTGAAAATGTGAATTTTTAGTGAAAATTTGAATTTTTAGTGAAAATTTGAATTTTTAGTGAAAATTTGAATTTTTAGTGAAAATTTGAATTTTTAGTGAAAATTTGAATTTTTAGTGAAAATTTGAATTTTTAAGGAAAATTTGAATTTTTAGTGAAAATTTGAATTTTTAGTGAAAATTTGAATTTTTAGTGAAAATTTGAATTTTTAGTGAAAATTTGAATTTTTAGTGAAAATTTGAATTTTTAGTGAAAATTTGAATTTTTAGTGAAAATTTGAATTTTTAGTGAAAATTTGAATTTTTAGTGAAATTTTGAATTTTTAGTGAAATTTTGAATTTTTAGTGAAATTTTGAATTTTTAGTGAAAATGTGAATTTTTAGTAAAAATGTGAATTTTTTGTGAAAATGTGAATTTTTTGTGAAAATGTGAATTTTTAGTAAAAATGTGAATTTTTTGTGAAAATGTGAATTTTTTGTGAAAATGTGATTTTTTTTGCATCTTTTTGCTTTCTTGTTTTGTGAAATTCCTTTAACTTTTGCTTTTTATTATATAATTTTCTCTAAACTTCATTATTCTTCTCCTCACAACTCCAATTCTTGTTCTCTTATTTTATTTTCTTCATCTCATTTTCTTGTTTCTTTTCTGTCGTAATTTGTCTTCCAATCTAGAAAATTCTAATGCTAGAATTTCAATATAAAATTCAACATCATTTTCAGCATCATAATGATGATGATAATGATGATGATGATGATGTTGATTTTTAATGATTTCCCTTTCTACCAATGTCTAGAGTAAAACTAAATATGTAAGAGTATGTACCAGAACAATACATATGTAAGTACTCAACTTGCTCTTTCTCTAAAGTGTGAGTGAAGCTAACAGATATTATTGCTGTTGTTGTTGCTGTTGTTATTATTATTGTTGATGTTGTTGCAGTTGTTTTAATTTTTAGCTTTTACTCTATAACACTGCTGGCCTGGTTGGGGAATATTTATTTTCAGTTTTTTTTCGCTTTTTTGCCTATTTATTATGTTGTTTGTTTGTTTGAGTGTGTGTGAGTTTATCCATGTATAAATGAATTAAGCATAAAATGTTACACATACACACATACTCTCATACATATTTCATTATATAACACACATACAAAGTAGTGTTATGTTGTTGTTGCATTAAAATGGAAAATATAAGTTTTAAACGACTGTCAAATGACAGTGGGTCGTTTAGACTGACTAATACTTATAGCACTTTTTTTCTCTCTCTCTCTTCTATGATTTTCTATGGTTGAGTAAATTTTGCCATACAATTGTTTTTGTTTGTTGTCTTGTTGTATGTTGCATGTTTAAATGTCTCTTATGTATTTGAAAAAGTATGTTGGGCCATTGTTAGACATACGTGTTGTATTACAACATAGATTAACAACAAATACAACAATGTGTTAGCATTTCATATTACTCATACTCTTATTGTTCTACGCCTTCTCCCCTCCACACGCAACTGCTTTTGTTGTGGTACAGTTTAACTAACAAATTCCTTTCGTTTCAATGTTGTATGTTAAAAAGTAAAGTTTGTTTGTTGTTGCTGTTGTCTTCATATACATAAACATGTTATATAAAAAATGCATATGTGTTAGTGCAGCAATGTCTGTGTTTGTGTTTAACATTGAGCGAAAAAAAACGCAATTGCTCCACTACCCCAAAGTGTTGGAAAACGATGAAAGTCAGTGTCACACAGCAAAAAACAACAACAACAAAAATAAAACGACAACATAATGAATGCGACATTTAGCAAACAACAGTTACAACAACAAAAAATCATTAACAAACAGAAGAGAATAAAACAAAAAGTTTCATTTCTAACAAAAAGCAAAAAGAACTGATTTTAAGTAAAAAGGCGGTAGATATTTTGGAAAAATGTGAATTTTCAGTGAAAATGTGAATTTTTCGTGAAAATTTGAATTTTTTGTGAAAATTTGAATTTTTTGTGAAAATTTGATTTTTTTAGTGGAAATGTGATTTTTTTAGTGGAAATGTGAATTTTTTAATGAAAATGTGAATTTTTAATGAAAATGTGAATTTTCAGTGAAAATGTGAATTTTCAGTGAAAATGTAAATTTTCAGTGAAAATGTGAATTTTCAGTGAAAATGTGAATTTTCAGTGAAAATGTGAATTTTCAGTGAAAATGTGAATTTTCAGTGAAAATGTGAATTTTCAGTGAAAATGTGAATTTTCAGTGAAAATGTGAATTTTCAGTGAAAATGTGAATTTTCAGTGAAAATGTGAATTTTCAGTGAAAATGTGAATTTTCAGTGAAAATGTGAATTTTCAGTGAAAATGTGAATTTTCAGTGAAAATGTGAATTTTCAGTGAAAATGTGAATTTTCAGTGAAAATGTGAATTTTCAGTGAAAATGTGAATTTTCAGTGAAAATGTGAATTTTCAGTGAAAATGTGAATTTTCAGTGAAAATGTGAATTTTCAGTGAAAATGTGAATTTTCAGTGAAAATGTGAATTTTCAGTGAAAATGTGAATTTTCAGTGAAAATGTGAATTTTCAGTGAAAATGTGAATTTTCAGTGAAAATGTGAATTTTCAGTGAAAATGTGAATTTTCAGTGAAAATGTGAATTTTCAGTGAAAATGTGAATTTTCAGTGAAAATGTGAATTTTCAGTGAAAATGTGAATTTTCAGTGAAAATGTGAATTTTCAGTGAAAATGTGAATTTCAGTGAAAATGTGAATTTTCAGTGAAAATGTGAATTTTCAGTGAAAATGTGAATTTTCAGTGAAAATGTGAATTTTCAGTGAAAATGTGAATTTTCAGTGAAAATGTGAATTTTCAGTGAAAATGTGAATTTTCAGTGAAAATGTGAATTTTCAGTGAAAATGTGAATTTTCAGTGAAAATGTGAATTTTCAGTGAAAATGTGAATTTTTTAGTGAAAATGTGAATTTTTTAGTGAAAATGTGAATTTTTTAGTGAAAATGTGAATTTTTTAGTGAAAATGTGAATTTTTTAGTGAAAATGTGAATTTTTTAGTGAAAATGTGAATTTTTTAGTGAAAATGTGAATTTTTTAGTGAAAATGTGAATTTTTTAGTGAAAATGTGAATTTTTTAGTGAAAATGTGAATTTTTTAGTGAAAATGTGAATTTTTTAGTGAAAATGTGAATTTTTTAGTGAAAATGTGAATTTTTTAGTGAAAATGTGAATTTTTTAGTGAAAATGTGAATTTTTTAGTGAAAATGTGAATTTTTTAGTGAAAATGTGAATTTTTTAGTGAAAATGTGAATTTTTTAGTGAAAATGTGAATTTTTTAGTGAAAATGTGAATTTTCAGTGAAAATGTGAATTTTCAGTGAAAATGTGAATTTTTTAGTGAAAATGTGAATTTTTTAGTGAAAATGTGAATTTTCAGTGAAAATTTGAATTTTTAGTGAAAATGTGAATTTTCAGTGAAAATTTGAATTTTCAGAACAAAATTTTGGGATGAAATCATTTATAACATTAGAAATAATGTATTTTTCACCAAAATAAGTTAAATCTGTGATCGGTTTTATTTAAATCCGAAAATCAATAAAAAAAAAGAAATGAAATAAAGACAAATTTGTCAAAGTAAGCTTAATATGTGATCTCTTTAATAACATTTCAAATTGGAAAAAATGGAATTTTAGATAAATTTGACTATAACTCAGTAAATTCAGCGTCTTTGGCCATAATAGGCTTAATTAATGATCACGTTCTCAAAAATCTTAAATTATGTTTTAACTTTAAATACGATTATAACTGGATTTAAAGTGGATTTTAAGGTCACTTTTTGCCCTTCACTGTACAGATTTGATAGCCCCCAATATTCCTGGCATAAAGACTATTTTTAAGCCAAAGAAAGTTAAAACAACATAAACAGATGAAAATAAAACGAAATTTTGCTTTTAGCCAGAAATTCTCTTTTTTTGTCGTCGTTGTTGTTGTTGTTGTTTTTCTTGTTATAAAAGGAAAAACCATCCAATAAGTTCTACTATTAAGTTCTTTTTTTATTTTTATGAAGTTTCTCATACTTTATCGTAAAAAGGAGGATAATTTCAGTTATGCATTAAACAACCCCTTTTTTTGCTTCGAATTATGTCGCCTGATTCCAGGACTTTCATGTTCATGTTCATAAATGTTGTTGTCTCGTTATCGTTGTCGCCCGTTTTAATGTTTTATCGTTGTCTACGTGCTGGCAGGAATAACAACAACAGCAATAGCAACAACAAACGACAGCAACAACAAGCGACAACAACAGCTGCAGATCAATGACCTGTATTTTGTAAATTCTGAGACAATTTTCAATCGATAAAATGTGCAACGTGAATGTGTGTGTTTGTGTTTGTGCTAGTGTAAGTGTATGTGTATGTGTTAGCAGTAGGACTACTGTCTCTGCCTGCCACCGCCCTAGGCGTGGTATTTTCTCAAACAAAAAAAATTCAGTCTTTCATTCTTCTATTGCAGTTTTTTTCGTAAAAATAATTGTAATTGTCGGGACTTTACAACAAAATTCATTTATTTATTTTTCATTATTTTCTCTTTTATTTTTACGTTTAGTGTTTATAAAACGGAAATGAAAATCACCAAAGAAACGGAAAGGTGTAGTTTGTTTTATTGTTGTTATGAATTTCTATTTTTCACCTGAAATTGTGAATTATAGCGGAAATAAAGAAAATTGTATAGAATAAAATGAAATGGGAAAGAATTGACGGGATTCTGTGAAAAGACGTTAACTTAAAAAATGGAAATTTAAGACAAGTTTGAATGAGGGGTTTATACAGGAAAGGAAACATGCGAATTCGTTTTGAAGGCATTAAGCGATATTAAAGTGATTCTGCAGAATTATGTTCAAATTTCAGGGAAAAGCGCAGGGGATTAAAAACAAAAAAAGAAAATTAAGTTCGTAGTTAATATTGTCTATTACTCTGTAAATATTAAGATTTCTATCAAAATAAGCTTAATCTGCGATCACTTTTATAAAAGTTTTAGTTTAGTTTTGGAGATTTTAAGATCAGAAAGGATCTTTAGATTGGAAATTCCTTCACTTAACATAGTTCACTCCCTTTTTTGGAAGACTCCCTTGGAAGCAGAGGCTTCCCTACTTGGGTAAACGGTACTGTTTTAACTTTGTCGCTAGGATTCTGGCAACTGAATCCTAGTAAAAGGGTACTCAACCACTTATTAGGATTCAACAGCTCTTATGACTTTATGAATTATTGGATTTTTTTCCTAGAGTTTTATATCACAGAAGACCGTATTTCTCTTATTCTTATTAGCAAATTTGGAGGAATCCTCAGACTCTTCTTTTCTGATCCCGAGCTTTGAAATACTTTCATGTCCATGATGAGTCTTCATGAGAAATCAAAGACACTGTGATTATTCTCACACTGTAGGACAGCGTTCGCATTGGAAATTTGTGTGGGGGTGTCCTTATTTGGAAGAGAAGCTACTCTGTGTCTTGATTGATAAATTTGGAAACTGAAAAATATTTTCAGACAAGTAAATAGACTTCTCCTGTTTGGTTCACATTAAATTAGGGATAAATAAAATGCCTGACACCAAAGAACTCTCTTAAGATTTCTTTGAATTGTTACCAACTCATTTTGAAGTCCAATCGTTAAATTAAATTAGGGGTCGAATCTGAAAGTTCCAGAGGTTTACACTACAGAAACATCCATTCCTCGTATGAAAGAGAAGCTGGAAAAGATTTTCAGGATGCAAATACATTCCTTGAATTTTAGTCAACCCAAGTTCGGTTAAGATGAATGAAAGTTACTGTAATCTAAGATATGATTCCAAGGAACCAAAACTTCCTTCACGCTGATCAAGTCGACTTCAAATTAGTGAAATCAATGACATGATTCCAAGGAAATAAATAAAGATTTCTAACAAATACAGCTGCATTTGTCCTTAAAATCTCTCCTTGATTTTAATACTTATTTTCTCCATGTAAAAAAAAGAAGCATCCTTCAGTCACTAAAATGAGGTCATCGTCTGTCAAGATTATATTCACCAAAAAAAAAAAAAAACAACAACCATTCATTTCATATCCATCAAGATAATCCTTCACATAATGACAAAAAAAAGGACGAAGAAGAAAAACTATAATAAAAATTAAAACATAAAAACTATTTTATTAAACTCCCTCCAACCTCAAACAATAAAAAGCTAAACCTCTTCCCTACTAAACATAACATCGCGGTCATTGCTTGTCGCACTCCTACCACAACTAAAGTGGAGTCTAACTTTCGGGGTTGGAAAGCAAACAAACATGCATTTTTATGCAGATAAAACCAAAAACAATAAACAGTTGGCCTTAACATTCACATTCAATATGCAATGTTGTGTTGGAGATAATGGCAAACTCCAATACAGGGAACAGCGCATGCTCCATAAATGGAGCCAACAAAAAATTAAGTAATTTTTTTTGTTTTTTTTTTGGTAATTCGGTGGTGGCATAGGAGACATTGAAAATTGCATTTCATAGACGAGGCTAATGGCCTCAAGAGCATATTTTTAAAAGAACATAAATGAAATAAGCAAAACCAGAGAGGGAGAGTGAGAGAGAGAGGGAGAGAGTAAGAGAGTAGAGAGCAGTATTGCAAAAATTATGCATATTTCGAAAGCCATTGTACTCTATTAAAATAGCTACGATGTTTGGTTTTGGTGTTGGTGGTGTCTGCACAGAACTGAAATGTTTGCGTTTCTAAAGAACCGACCAAACAACCTCCTGGCATTGACAATGGCATTGGTAGGGTAAACATTGCTATGGATGGCAAATGTATGCAATGTAAGGTTGCATGTTCTAGGCACTTATGTTGAATGTGGAAGAAAAATCATGTTTTTTTTTTTTTTGCAATGCTGCTTGTCTCTGCTCTATTGCATCCACAAATCGGTGTGTGTGTGTGTGTTTATATGCACGTAGTAGTTGTAGGTTCTGCACACTCCATCTACACAATGATTCCTACAAGAATAAAACATTTTTTTTTTGTTTTGTTTTTTAGCTGAAGTTTTTTTTTCAACCATTTGAATTCAATGTTGTTGTCGGTTTCGCATGTGTTGAATGGGGTTTTTTGTTGTTGTAGTTGTTTTCATTTCAATGGGGAGCTATTGAAGCAGTGTTTTCAGGGCCATTGCCATTTCGAGTTTTTTTTTTAAATATTCTTTTCATTGTATGGAAGACAAAAGCTACATAGTTGGGAAGGTCTACTGGATTTTCATTAGGAGAAGATACAATTAATTCAATTCTAAGTCAGTTCTACTTCTTTAGAAATTTCCCTTCAAGATAATTCCTGTTCAAATCCTCAACTATCTTCCATATTGTCATCTATACCAATAGTGTTCTATCCCAAGTCGTTATCGCTCCATCTCTCTTTATTTATGAGTACTTTTCCTCTTCATCTTCTCTTAGCAATGGAGTAATACTTATTAATGGCCCAACACAATACGAGATCTCTCCCCTCCCCCCTTTTCCACCTCTCCTCTATGGTTAGTGTCTGTCAGTAATTCAACTATTGTCAGTTTATTTATTTTAGTTTTTAAGTTGCCATTCTCAACTCTCGCTACTATTTTGAACAATTGAAGCATGAATGCAATAAAGTTGTTTTTCCCCGCAACATATGACAAAGTGGAAATAAATACAAATAATGGAAAAACTCATGATTTTTAGATTTTTAAACGGCTGATAGTCGATAGAAGATTATTTGTTAATGTTTTGGAGTTATAATTATTACAATGTCATGAAATGAAAAAGTGAACAAGACTTGAATTAGTAGAGAACTGGAACAGTATTAAAATTGGACTAGAACTAGAGCTGAAGCCTAAGCTGAACTATAACTAAACAAAAAGTTGAGCTAGAAATGGAACAAGAAACCGAACAATATCTAAAGCAGAAGATGAGGTATAAGCTAAAGTAGAAGCAGGATAAGAATCTGAACAAAGATCTAATTAGAAACTGAACTAGAATCTAATATAGAAGCTGAAGCTTTGTAGCAGAATTGAAAACTAAAGTAGAAACAGAACTAAATGTGTACTAAAATCTGAACTAAGCGCTGTAGTAGAGTCTAAACTGGAAGCAGAAGAAGTAGAACCAGAACTAGAATCCCAAGTAGAACTACACTGGATCGGCATTTTACCTGATAGCTTTTCTAACTTGAATTCTATTTGGTTTAATTACGGACTTACTTTTAGTGGTAATGAAGTTTTAAGAATTAATTTTATGACAAAACTCCACAAACATGAGCTGAATTAGAACTGAACTAGATGCTGAACTAGAACTGAGCTAGAAGATGAACTAACGGCTGAAATAAAAACTGAACTAGAATCTGAAGTAGAAGATAAACTGAATGCTAAACCAGAGGCTGATACAGAAGCTTAACTATAAGCTGGACTAGAACAGAACTAAAAGCTAAACTAGAAACTGAACTAGAAGCTGAACTGTCCCGAACTAGAACTGAACTAGAAGGAGACTTCAACTGAACTAGAACTGAATTAGAAGGAAACTTCAACTGTACTAGTACTGCACAAGAACTTTAATTAGGACTAAATAAAATCTAAAAACTAACTGAAGGAAGAAAAGAAAGAAGAACTGAACTAAAAACTGTAGTAAGGACTACATGAAACTGAAAGGAGATCTAAGTTAAGAACGAAAAGGAAAACTAAATTTGGGACTGAAATGTGAAGTTAATTAGGAAATGAGCTTGTAAATGAACAAGGAACCAGCAATTAGAATAGAAAGTCAATTAGAAATTGAATTAGGATTTAATTAGGAATTGGACTTGGAAATGGAATAGTGGTGGACTAGAAACTAGAACTAAGGAACTGAATAAGATGTGAACTAGCAATTGACATATCAGTTGAATTTGCAACTTAACTAGGAAAATTGAGAAAGGAATTGAGAACTGAAATAGAATTAAAGTAGAACTCAACTAGAAGATGAACTAGAAACATAACTTGATCAGAATCGGTATTATAAATAGATCGCCAGATATACTTAACTGCAATTTAACTCGAAACTGAACTGATAGGAACTGAAACAGAATTAAAACAGAACTGAACTAGAACTCCACTAGAAGCTGAACTAGAAACATAACTAAACCTGAATCTGTATTATAACCAGATCGATAGATATCTGACAGAGATCATTTCAGATTATCTTATTGATTTCCCCATATAATTAACATTATATAATATATTTTCTTATAAATATATATTTATATATCATAACTCTTTACATTTCTCCATTTCACTCTCACTACCAGCGAATACTCTTCATTTCCAATTCAATATTTACACATGCAAACACCACTACAAACATGAGCTTTACAAACTCGTCAAATACTCGTACATAATTTACTAGAGAAATGCATTTAAGAGGTAAAAGAGTATTAAATGTCTGTAGATGTATGTGTATATGTGTGCGTATGTGTGTTTTCTATTTTATATATAAATATCAGTAGATAAGAAGTAAATGTGTCTGATTATAAATGTTATACAATGTGATTTTATGCACATGGTTATGCAAACAATCCTCCCTCTCACTTCTACCGCTGCCTCGTGATGGTTGTATGGCCCAAAGCTGAAATAGGCAAGTCAGCTAGCATATAGAAAATAGAAGTTAATTCCTATTTATAAAGTACAAGAGTTGCCAGATCTCAATTATAAATTTGATATTGTTTCTCTCAAACTGTTGAAGTATTTGAAGGTGCTTATAGACTCCTATAACATCTTGAGCTAGAAACTTTTAATGGAATCAAAATTTCTTTCTAACTCTTTAAAACAAAAAGTATGGCAACTCTTTCATGTTTAAAATTACATATTACTCAAGTCATAGACCCGAGTCGAGTATGAGTAAGAGAGGCAGAACCAAAGAGGAGATATAAATATTTTATCATGTTTATTTAGTTGGCGTTCGTCGACCTTGCAACTCGTTTATATTTTCTTCCATAGAAAATAAAAATGAATTCTGTTTAATTTCTTTTTTTCTTTTGCTGTTATTTTTCATTCTTTCTTTATTTTTCCTCATCCCACTCGCATGAAATAGAATCAAATGTAAAGAATCAGTGACTGACTGGCTGGTTGACTGTTCAGATAGATGAGCCTATATATAGTTAGTTTGTATGTATGTATGTGTGTATTGTAAATTTTTATGCAAATGTGTGTAAAAGTTATTTTATGATTGAAATTACATTTTTTTACTTTGAGGTTTGACAATCGGTGTCAACAACTTCATAATCATCATGAGTGTTTTTTTTTTGTATCTATTTGTTGTAAAAGTAAAATAAACTTCATTATTATCTCATCAGGCATAAATAATGTTGCTGATATTGTATCGTTTGTTGTTGTTTTTGCCCCAACAATGATTAAAATAAGCGGCTGTTTTGATTGAATCAGCCTTTGGGCTCATTGCATTTTCTATTAGAAAACGGGAAATTTTAGATTGAATTTCGTTCAGTTTCGAGTTAAGTTCTAGTTCAGTTCTAGTTCAATTTTAGTTCAGTTCTAGTTCAGTTCGTTCAGTTTTAGTTCAATTTTAGTTCAGTTCTAGTTCAGTTTTAGTTCAGTTCTAGTTTAATTCTAGTCCAGTTCTAGTTCAGTTCTAGTTCAGTTACACATTCTTACTTCTTAACTTCACTTCTTCAGTTCAGTTTTTAGCTTAATTCCTAGTTCAGCTCCTTGTCCATTTCCTTATTCAGTTGCTAGTTCAATCAAATCTTCATTGTCTAATTTATTTACTAGTTCAATTCCTTTTTCAGTTCCTGGTTCAATTTAATTCCTTTTTCAGTTCCTGGTATTTCCTCCCTGGTATTTCCTAATTAGACGTTCTTATTTAGTTCCTAGTTCAGTTCCTTCATCAACTTCTTCTTTGTTCAGTTCAGTTCAATTATTATTTCAGTTTCTCGTTCAGTTAAGCTTCTGCCAGTATATTTTATTGTTCAGCTTTCTGTTTAGTTTCTAGTACAGCTGCCAATTCAGTTTCCTGTACAGCTTCTAGTTCATCTTCAACTTCAGCTTCTAATTCAGTTTTTAATTCAGTTCCTTGTTCAGCTTCTAGTTAAGACCCGAATTCAGTTTCTAGTTTAGCTTCGAGCTCAGCTTCTAGTTAAGTTCCGTGTTCAGCATCTAGCTGAGTCCTAAATAGCTTCAAGTTCAGCTATGATTTCTGTTTCTAGTTCAGCTTTTATTTGTGTTTCTTGAACAGCTTCAGTTCTATTTCAGTTTTAATTTAAATCCATTTAAGAAGTTTTCTTCTTATTTTATTTCAGTTTTTCTCTTATCATCCTCTCATTTTCTATTTTTTGATCATTAATAAACTTAATACATATTTTTATTCCTCTAATAATTCCCTAGAATTTTCATTTTCTTCCACATCGCAAAACAAGCAGCAAAAAGAGGGAAAAAAATAGAAAAAAATTGCACTTTTAAAATGTTAAAAACAAAAGTCATTTTCCAAAACTAAAGAAAACTCGTTTGGGAAAGTAGAAACATTTAAAAGGAATAACAAGATGAGAAAAAAAGAACACATCATCAGAAATGATGCAACCAGAAACCAAGTGAAGCCAACCAAACCAAAACATCTAAACAACCAACCAACCAGTCCAGTCATCATCATCAACATCAGTTTCAGTGGAACAGGGAAATCGCAACCTCACTTTTCATTTTTTTCTCTGATTACACAAAAACATAGAGAACTTGAAAACGTCAGAGTAACCTATAGAACAAAGGAAATACCAATGGGAAAATTAAATAAACCATAAAATCATGACGACGACGATGATGATGATGATGATGTTGATCAAACCTCTAAACAGGAATAGCAAAATGGAAAGAAAATTAAATAGAATATTCCTCTCGTCTCTATTATGGAATAATGTAGAATATATTTAAGCAAATAATTTTTTATTTATTTCATGTGGTTATGGTGGATCTCTGGTGGATGTGAGTGCTAGAACAGGTCATTGAATTTGAGGCGTTGTTTTCATATGGATTTTTCCAACTCAAACCATAAATGTCTGCAATTTTCTCTCAGACTCTTCTCTACAAATTTCGTTTACATGTTAATGTTGCATGTTTACTAATGCTTTTGTGTCTCTTCCCTATATTCGTGTCTATGCAGAAATATTCCCTACTTTCTCTCACACCTCTCCGGTATTTGCAAATTCTAACTTCAATTCTCTTCGTTATATCCCTCTTCGCTTTTTTTTATTAGATTCTGGCAAATAAAAATATACTCAGCGCAGAGTTTTGAATGTGTGTGTGTGAGTTCTGTGTGATTTTTCATTTCAGTTTTATTGCACGACAAAGCAGTGTGTAGCACCAGTGTCAAGTTTATGTGGTCATGAACTTTATATTTTCAATGGCGCACTAACAACAACAAACGGAGAGAACAAAAAAAAAATAATCCCTCAAAAACTATTCAATGATATGAGAATAGAAAAAAAACATGGAATAAATAGATGGATGAAGAGACGAAATTGGGTGATACCCTGCAATTTAAAATAAATTTGTTCATTGAAGACTCCTGCAGTTCCAGTTCAAGCTCAATTTAAAGTTCATTTACTAGTTCAGTTCGTAGTTCAATTCCTAGCTTAACATCTAGTTCAGCTCCTACTTCAGTTCCTGATTCAATTTCTTGTTTATTTTCTACTTCAGTTCCTGGAGGAATTCTTTGTTCAGTTCTTAGTTCAATTCATACTTCAAAAATACTTCAATTACTTGTTCAATTTCTAGTTTAGTTCATACTTCAGTTCAGTTTCTAGTTCAGTTTCTAAATCAGTCTCTCGTTTTTTTTTCAATTGATTGTTTAGCTCCAACTTCTTAACTTCATTTGTTCTTCAATTCCCAGTTCAGTTCCTAGCTGAATTCCTAGTTCAGTTTTTTGTCCAGTTCCTTATTCAGTTACAAGTTCAATCCCTTCTTCAGTGTCTAGTTTAGTTCCTAGATGAATCACTATTTGAGTTACTGGTTCAATTTCTTGCCCAGTTCCTAGTTCAATTCCCTGTTCATTTACTCCCTTGTTCAGTTCTTAGTTCAATTTCTTGTCAAGTTCTTAATTCAGTTCCCAATTCTTCAATTTCTAGTTCAGTTCCTATTTCAGGTGTTAATTCAGTTCCTTCCTAGTTCAGTTCCTTGCACAATTTCTAGTGCAATTGTTAGTTCTTTTCCTAGTTCAATTCTTACTTCAGTTTTTAGTTCGGTTCCTACTTCAATTCCTCTCTAGTTCAGTTCTTTATTCAAGTTCAGTTCCAAGTTCAATTCCTAGTGCAATTGCTAGTTCAGTTCAATTCCTACTTCAGTTTATTGTAAAGTTCTCACTTCAGTTCCTAATTCAATTTCTTGTTCAATTTCTAGTTCAGTTCTTAGTTCAGTTCCTAGTTCAATTCCTCTCTAGTTCAGTTCTTTATTCAATTGAAAGTTCAGTTCCAAGTTCAATTCCTAGTGCAATTTTTTGTTCAGGTTAGTTCAGTACAATTACTTTTTTTAGTTTCTAGTTTAGTTCTCACTTCAGTTCTTAATTCAATTCCTTGTTCAATTTCTAGTTTAGTTCTTAGTTCAGTTCTTAGTTTAGTTTTTGGTTCCATTCCTCTCTATTTCAGTTTTTGTTCAATTTTTAAATCAATTCCAAGTGCAATTTCTAGTTCAGTTTAGTTCAATTCCTATTTAAGTTTCTAGTTATGTTCTTAGTTCAGTTCCTAGTTAAGTTAGTTCGATTACTAGTTCAGTTCCAAGTTCAGTTCCAAGATCAGTTCCAAGATTAAGCAAAATAATGCATACTTTTAGGGTGACACTTTATTATAAGTTATTTTTATTTGTCGAGTGCCAAGTTGCGTATGGTCGAATTGTATATCAATGGAAAGGTAACTTTGCCAACTTTCCAACCATATTGAAATTACTCGAGTATTTCAATAACTCGATAAAAAATCTAAGGGTCAGAACAAGTACAGAAAAACTTTTTTCTTTCTATCAGTCAAAAACCTCTTAAAAATATTCAGAGAAAAACCAACAAAAAATCATCACTCTTACTACAAAATCTAACGATATATAATAAAACAAAATAGCAACAATAAAAAATAGAAAAAATAAACAACAATAACAACAAAAACATACATAATTTTGCTTTTAAAAATCACATTTTTGCTTTTTACAAACTACAATTTAATTCCTTTTTTTTTGCAAAACAACTTCATTATTACGATTGACATAAAACTTCATCATCGTCATCATCATCTTGTTCATTATTCTCTTTTTAGCGTAGAGTATTTTTTTTACAACAAAAATTCAAAAAAATAATGAAAAACAACTACAACGAAATATAAAAAAAATAATATGAAATAATCATTTTCAAGCTCAAACAACAACGCGGTGAAGGTCATTGCTACCAAAAATTGTAACTCCCTTTGCCCTACTCTACTAGTAAAGAATTTTTTTTTTCACTGTATCATCATACAGAAACACAAACTCACACACACATACTCATACACTGTTAATATATTTTGCAAGCGGAATGAATGCATTTCAACAGACAGAAAATAAATAAACACACACACACATTAACAGTTGTGGAATTATGAGAAGAAATTAAAGAGAAGGAAGGCAGCAGTTTGAACGAAGCAGAAATATTTACAAGGTTGCCAGAGTGGGTTTTTTTATGAAAAAATTTGACAAAATCTTAATTTAATAGAATCGTTTTTAAATTTTTTTACTCTATGAAATGTCAGTTTCTTTTTCAGGTCCTAGTTTCTAGTCCATTTGCTGTCAAGTTCCTAGTTTAGTTACTGGTACATTTAACAGTGTTATTTCTAGTTCCCTTTCTAGTTTAGTAACTAGTTCTTGTTCAGTTCAGTTCTTATTTCCATTCCTACTTCTGCTCCTGGATGAGCTTCTTTAACAGCTTAGTTAAGGTTTGTCTTCTACCTTAGTTCCCAGTTCAGTTCATAGCTCTTTTTCTAGCTGTGTTCCAAGCCCAATTTTAGTTCTGTTCCAAGTTTAGTTCCTTGTTCATTTCCTATTTCCTTTTCCAATTCCGTTCCTTTGCTCAGTTTATAGATGAGTTCTAATTTCATTTTCTAGTTCAGTTCTAGTTCAGTACTACTTCAGTTCTAGTTCAGTTCTACTTCAGTTCTAGTTCAGTTCTACTTCAGTTCTAGTTCAGTTCTAGTTCAGTTCTGGTTCAGTTCTACTTCAGTTCTACTTCAGTTCTACTTCAGTTCTACTTCAGTTCTAGTTCAGTTCTGGTTCAGTTCTACTTCAGTTCTAGTTCAGTTCTAGTTCAGTTCTACTTCAGTTCTAGTTCAGTTCTGGTTCAGTTCTACTTCAGTTCTAGTTCAGTTCTAGTTCAGTTCTACTTCAGTTCTATTTCAGTTCTGGTTCAGTTCTACTTCAGTTCTACTTCAGTTCTACTTCAGTTCTACTTCAGTTCTAGTTCAGTTCTGGTTCAGTTCTACTTCAGTTTTAGTTCAGTTCTAGTTCAGTTCAAGTTCAGTTCTACTTCAGTTCTACTTCAGTTCTAGTTCACTTCTACTTCAGTTCTGGTTCAGTTCTAGTTCAGTTTTACTTCAGTTCTAGTTCAGTTCTACTTTAGTTCTAGTTCAGTTTTACTTCAGATCTAGTTCAGTTCTAGTCTGGCAACCTTTTTGGCTCCTCTCATTACTTAATTCTCTCACCTCTCTTTGCAGATTTTATTTCTCTCTTTTGTAAAGATGGATGTTCATGAAATTGTAAACATATCACACACACTCTTAACATTTTCTATGTTGTCTTGTTAAAGAGAGCCAGAGAGTAGTGTTTATGAAAGAGTATGAGTATGAGTATGTCTATAATGGTTTTATATAAGAAATTTCATTGCATACATATAGGAAGAGAGTTAACAAACTTCTACTTCTACTACCACAACTTGAATTTTATTTACAGGTTCAATGTCTGGTGGTTGACCTACCCATGCCACTCACTAGTTAATGCATTTCAACAGTGGGTTCATGAAAATAAATGTATATTTTTGGCGAATTATATAGATAATTTAAATGCAGAACAAAAATAATAATAATAAAAATGATTTATAGTTTGAAAAGATAAAAACAAGAGATTTTAATAAACGATTCACTTTTAAAAAAGAAGAAATAATTGTAATTATTCAGAATATTTTTTGCGTTTTTAGAAAAAAACATGGATTTTTGGCAAAATGTGTCAATATTATTTTTGGATTAACGGAAACACGTGTCGCTGAGATCTTTGGATGGTCTGAATAAGCCACCCTTATTCATTTTATTGTTGTAACAAATAATGGCCAACATAACCACACAATTTACATAAATCCTGTTAACAGAAATAGAAAAAATTTTATAAATTTTAATTTCAAATAGAATAATTTTTCTTTGAAGCAGGAGATTTTTTAAGGGTTGCGAAAAATATTTAACAGAAAAAAAAATTATACTCTATTTCACAATTTGGTCTGGTTTGCTGGAGAAAAGCAGGAGTTCCAAAAAATAGAAGACATAAATAAAAGTAAAGCTTGTCTGACTGTTTCTTATTTTTGCTTTTCAAAACCTTTTTTTGGTTTGAGTTGATTTTTGTTAGACAAAATAGAAAAAAAAGTTATTTAGATTTTTGCTGCAGATTGTTGAAAATGAAATACTTCTTCTTTCTTTCTTTCATTCCTTTTTTGCTTTTTATTCCCTTTTTTTGGTGGATTTTTTACCCTCAGGAACTACATTTCTTGTTTTTGCAATTATTTTTCTTTTGCCAGAAATTGTAAACAAAAAGTTCTGGGCTAAAAGTAAAATTATTAATAAGAAGAAATATTTGTGTGGAAAATATATATTTTCAAAATGGATGTGATTTGTTTGGGGTGACAGCCAAATTGCGTTTTAGATTTTCTCCAGATTTTTTTCATTTCATTAGGAAAAGGATTTTCTATTATAACTAATTGGGGAGATTACTAATTCGGCTACAACGAATAAGCAAAATCCTGCACCTCAAATACATACAGACTCACACATACACTCTCAAAAATATAACATGAGTTATAATATAACTTTTTTCTATTGAAGCGATTTTGATAATTTTTGGTTTTTCTTGCTTGAACTTTTAGGTTGACACAGATATCGGTCTATATCTTTTAATATACTAAACCGATTTTGTCGGTTTTAATTATAGAAAACTTCTCAGAAGTATAACAACTTCTCAGGCCAAATTTCATTGAACTGAATGTCAGGGTGCGAACAACAGACGGACAGACAATAGAACATAACCAAATCGATTCAAATTTTAATATGATGCAACAACATATATATACATTTTGGGATCTAAAATAATTCATTCTTGGCGTTTCACATGGAATAATAAAGTTAATATACCATCTTTACCACTTGTATTACACAGGGTTTTATTTGTAGAATTCAAGAAATTGTTTAAACTCAATAGGGGAATAAAAAGGGTGTGACGACATCTTTAACGTTCCCCAGTTTTTTGCAAGCAATTGCTTAAAGGATTTTCATTGCCTTTGTCGGTTTTGAGAGATCTTAAAGAACGCTTATTTCACTTTGTTGGCCAAAATTTCTCGGATGTAAACCCCCTTCGTATATTTTAAATTTCTAAGTTCTATTCCTCCCAAAAAGGTTCTATTTTCATTATCTTTATCCAGTGGCAAATCATCCATAGATTTCTTTCAATTTTTTCAAAAACGTCACTTTTCTCTTCCTTTAAAAAAAAATATTTTGTCTTCATTTTATTTTTACACTGTTAAATCACCTTAAATGATAATTATCTCTCTTCCCTTTAGAGCATAAGGGTCCTCCGTAATATTCGCCTTATTATATAAAAGAATCTTTATCTTCATTTGATATAAATAATACTTTTTCACTCAATTTCCAACATGTTACTCTCTCTTATATTTCAGTTTTCTGATTTCCCTTCCTTCCACCCCATATCCTTTTTTAATTATTTGAACTCATGGGCAAATTCTCAAAGAGTAATTATCTCTCTTCCCTTTAAAGCAAAAGGATTTTATGTCCCTTTTCCAAATATGTCCTTGTCCATCTTACAAATAATCTTCAGCCTCCAGTACAGTTCCTGGTTTAATTCCTTGTTCAGTCTTTATCTGTCTTTATTTCTCCCATAATTACCTCCATCGAATCGAATCTTGAAAAGCCGCTTTGGTCATCAGCCGTGTTAACTTCTTTTGCAGTTTTTTGTTTCTCCCATAATTACCTCCATTTCCTCTCCTTGATCTCCTGGTAAGACTTAACTCCTTCCAAAAGCTTTTATTTTTCAGGGGAAATAACCATTTAAGATCACACGAGGTCACAAGATTTATTTTATTTGTGCTCTTCGATAATGGGGAGTTTGAATTTTGCTATAATTTTTTATTCAAAATCCACAATTCACCTTCTTAATCTCCTTGGTGAATTTCAAAGTTTCAACCATTTAAAATCACACAAGATCATTAGCTTTATTTCTCAAAAATTTCTCATTAACAACACCATTTGCACTCCCTGATCTGGGGAATTAAGGATTTTGTTACCTTTATCAATTTGCAAAGCGGTTCCAACAGCCCCATTTCACTCATATTAATAATGCACATTATTACCTTCATTTCCTTGATCACTTGGCAAATTTCATTCTTTCCAAAACTTTTCGATTTTGATTAAGATCTCAGAAGATCTTTACCTTTATTTCTCAGTCATTTACATCAAAAATTTTTCATTATTTTCTCATATCGCACTCCCTGATCCAAGCAAAACAATTTACAGAAAATTATTATTAATATTCAGCGACAATTAGAACAACATTTCTCAATAATTATCCCGATACTCTTTCTCTCTCTTGCCAAAATTTTCCTTTTCCAAAGGTTTCAATTTAGACGATCATCATGTTTTAGTCATTCGCATCAAAATTTCTCATACTTCTAATCAAGTTGCTATTTAACTTGATCATTCTCCGATCAAGCTAAAGATCAGTTTGTCGAAAAATGAAATCTGTTATTATCTTATTCACTTCATCTTAATGAATTTCTCCTTAGTCCAAATCGAGAGAAGATCAAATTCGCGAGAAGATCAAATTCAAATTGTTTTTTCTGAAATAACTCTGACTGGGAGAAAATAATTTCTCTTACATTACGATCATCATTTTTTCATTGACCTTTCAACTATTGGGTCACTTTCTATATTCCACATTGTGTTACTCCTTCCATTATGCGATCTTTTGAGTACATTTCTTTGAAAGTGAAGTCCTTTTTTCTCCTTGTTTTTGGATAAATACCTTTTTCGTTGTGATCATGAGAAGATCATTAATAATATTTCTCTTATATTAAAATATCATATTTCCTCTCTTTCTCTCTCACTCTCTCTTAAAACATCAAGCTTTTTAAAAATTATATTTTAACAAAAATCAAATCCATTCGAAATTAGTCATATTTGATCACTAAGAAGATCAGTAAGAATATTCCTCTAATTTCAAACCTGTAGCCTAATTAATCCCTTGAGAACTGTTTTATCTTTTTCATAAAAGTGTCTTGAGAAGATCAAGGGATCATGAGAAGATCGTTAAAAAATAAAATCTTTTTTTGTTGATCCCCGAACAAAAATTATATTCTTTCCTTTTCTCACAGTTTTCTTTGCAAATTTTCACTTATCACAAACATCCCATTCACTTTTCATTTTCACATTCTGTTTTCAATTTGCTGTCAAAAACTCCACATCACATAAAAGAAACTTGTTCTTCTACTTTCAAAACACTTCAAAATTCCTCTTAGAATATGAAATTTTCTAACTAGTTTAACCGCAACGATCTCTCTTCCTCTCCCTCCCTTTCCCAACACTCATCTCCATGAATTATGCAAACATCTCGAAATCGTGAGTAGAATATTTTAAAACAGGCAACATTAGAATAATTTTCCTCTTTTTTTGCGATTTTTCTTAAGATATTTTATGTGTTTTTTTTTTAGTTTGAATTCTAATACAAGACTTGGGACTAAAGCGAAATGCATTTAAATGGTTACGTGTGCAATAGATTTTTGCTTTAGCTAGAAACAGGAATGGCAAAGACCTTAGCCTTGACTTTTCTAATAGTTTATTAGCCCCTTATTGGGTGGAAGACTGACTGACTGGTTGTTTGTGTTCATTTAAATATTTGAAAATAATGTTATTGTGTGATAAAACACAAGAAATAAAGTGAGATTTATTAATAGTTTTTCTTTTCTTATTCGGGGGAAAAAGTGGAAAAATAAAAGAGAATTGAATTTGGGAAAAGGAATGCAAAGATTAGTTAATCCGGTTAATATATTTATTTTCAAATAATGTATTTCTTGAGACAATAAGTGAATTTCGTGATGATTTTTAATTTAACTTCAAAAAACAAATTATTTCCTCTATTCTTACCTAACAAACTTTAATTCGCCTTAAAAGTTCTGTAAGAAAATTCATATCCCCTCAATTTCCTATAAGAATATTAAGTTCACCTGCAATTTGCTATAAGAAACTTGTATTTTTCTTGTATTTTTTTTTTAAATTTTTTACAAGAAAATTAAGTTCTCCTTGTGAAAATTATTATCACTTTTCATTTTTTACATGAAAATAAAATTCGCTTAAATTTGCATATATTCTTATGGGAGAAACTTTATTTCGCCTTAAATTTCGTATAAAATTTTCTTTATAAAAAATTTCGTTCCATTTTCACAATAAAATTTAATTCGCCTCAAAATAGCAATGAGAAAATTATGTTTACTTTAAATTTTCTGCAAAAAATTAAGTTCACCTTAAGTTTTTATAAGAAAATCATATTCGCTTTAATTTTTGGTATTAAATTATTATAATTTTCTTTAAGACAATTTAATTCGCTTCAAATATGTTATGGGAAAATTTAGTTCGCCTCAAATTTACATCTTTTCTTATAAGAATTTTATTCGCATTAAATTTTATAAGAATATAAAATAAATATTCGCCTTTAATTTTTTGTTTTAAAACTATCATTTCCTTCGATTTTCTCTAAGAATATTTAATTCGCCTCAAAACAGAAGTATCACTGTCAGATTTTTATTACAATATTGAATTCGCCTCGAATTTAGGTCTCTTTTATGAAAAAACTTTACATTTTCCTAAAATTTATAAGAAAATAAAATTCGCCTTAAACTTTTTGTATTAAAAATTATAATTTCTTTTAATTATCAATAGTAAACTTTAATTCGCTTCAAATTTGGGAAATCTGTGTTTACTTCAAGTTGTCTGCAAAAAATTAATTCGCCTCAAATTTACTAATGAGCCAATTTAATTCGCCTAAAAGAAAAAATTAACTTTGTCCTACGTTTTTTATGAGAAAAATTATTAATTAAGGCGAATTTAATTTTTGTTAGAAACTTGGTGGTAAACTTGAAGAAAATCAAATATGAAGTAAATTTTTTATGAAAATTAAAAGCGAATAAAATTTTTTATAGAAAATTTTTAAAGAAATAAATTAATGATCTCAGCCGAATTTAAATTTCTTGTAAAAAATTGAAATCGAAGAGAATTTTCTTTTTAAAATTGTCGAAAACGAAATGATTTTAATAAAAAATAATTTTATCGTACAAAATGTAAAGAAAAAATAATTTTTTTCTTTGAATATTTAAGGCGAATTGAATTTTCATTTTTAAATTGACTTTTCTATTAAAGATTTAATTAATTTTTTTTTACAAAAAATGAAGCAAATTAAATTCTCAATATTAAAAAATTATTTTCTCTGAAATAATTAAGGCGAATTGAATTTGCTGTAAAGAAATTTAAGGCGAATTTAATTATTAAAAATTAATTTTTAAAAATAAATTTTCGATTAGAAATTTTAAGGCGATTTTAATTTTGTATTAGAGAATTTATGATGAATATAATTTTCTCTTTGAAAATTTAATTTTGTTTTAGAATATTAAGGCGAATTGAAGTTTCTGTAGGAACACTTAATCTTTATTATAAAAAAATAAATTTATTTTTTGTAAATTCAAGGCGAATTAAATTTTCTGTTAAAAAATTTGAAATGAACCTTATTTTTTATGAAAAATTTAAATTGATAAAATTTTTTTCATGAAAATTTAAGGCGAATTTGAATTTTTGATACAAAGTAAATTAATTTCATAAAAAATTTAAAGCGATTTAAATTGTTTATAGAGAATTTTAAAACAAAATAGACTTTTTTAAGAGAGAGAGGGAGAGAGAGTGAATAATATTATTTAATGATTTATAGTCATTACAATAAAAGTCTTATTTAATGCACTTTTAACATGTTAATGCGATTTATTCCCTAGTTATTAATTATTGTTGTTTTTGTTGTCTTAACAAAGAAAGTTTAATTCAACAACCATAAAAATTCATTTTATAACTTTCATTTAAAAAAAAAAACTATATCAACTTTAGTGAGTCATTAACACAGCGAAAATCAGCAAAAAACTAAATACCAGACAGACTAAGGTTGGATTTAATTAAATAAAAAAAACGCTAAAAACCAACAAATAAAAAAATAACTTGAATTTTCATTTCCGTTTTAGGGATACAGAAACTGAAACAAAAACAAACAGAAACGAAAATTTCAGAAGCAAAATTTTGGGTTTTTTTTTAATAAAAACAAAATGCAGTCAAGCTGAAATAACAAAAAAAAGAAGGTACAAAAAACCTAAACAAAAGAATAACAAAGTTCCATGAAATGCAAGAGAAAAAATAACAAAAACAACAGAACAAAAAACCAACCAACAAAAACCTTTAACAGACATTTTAAATGGGTGTTGGCCCTGAATTGAAACGTTTTTTATATCAAATAAAAAAAAAATAAGGAAAAATAAAAACACAGGTGAGTTTATTTATTGTTTATTAATATAAAAACGATCTGGCATCTTTGTTATATTTTAAGGTTGCCATTTGTTTTGTTTACAAACTCCAAACTCCACCACCACAAGTGGTGAAGAGGGTATATTAACTTGGTCATTGGGAGTTTTACGTTAAGAAGGAATCATTTAAGACCTCGTAATATATATTCTTGCATCAAATCAAAATCTGAGTCGATTTAGCTTTGTCCTTCTATCTATTGTTGGCACGCACACCACCTCAATAACTGACAGAGCTTAATGGAATTTGACCTGAGCATTTGTTATAGTCCGGAGAAATTTTGTATTTAAAACCAGTAAAATCGATTTAATATATTAGAAGATATAGACCGATATCTGAAGCAATCTCTTAGTTTCAGAAAAAACTTTCGTAAAATTGTCATTTAAAAATCGACAAATTAGAAGATAATGACTCATTAAGTGTTTCTGTGTTACGTTTAAGAAAAACTGTGAGTATATGTGTGAGTGTGTGTGTGTGTATGTTCATAACATAATGTATTTACTTCACATACATTTGTGGTGGAGACTATGGCAAATCTTTAATTAAATTTAAATAATAAAAAAAATTAATGAAAAATAAAAACAGAGGTGAATTTGACTTTTTGTTTATTATTAGAACAAAATGATCTGGCATCATTGTTATACATTAAGGCTGCCATTTGTTTTATTTACAATTTCCTTTCTCTATTATTAACAACTTACATACACACCAACACTCTCGTCTTTTCATTTATTACACATCTATAATTGTGTTGCAAAAGCCATGTCAAGGTTATTGTACTTTATGTTCCAAAACAAACATACAAACACAAATACAAACACACATACACATCATTACATACACGTGAATTTATATTCATACAAACATTACAAATTATTTGCATAAATTCCCTTCAATATCATCATAATTTTAAAACTCTTTTACAAATAATTTACACACTTACTCACACTTCTCATACACTCGCTTTCTCTATCTCTCTCTCTCCCTTCTATTCACCTAAAACCCCACAACTCCCTCTCATTTCAACTCTCATTTATTATTGTGTTGTTTACTTAGTAAATGAAATAAACAACAACAACAACAAAAACCCTTTTAATGGCTAAAAATTGCAAACATGCAATTACACACATACACTCACAAACACATAAACACACACACACACTCATAAACACTAAAATCAGCTTTTAGTAAAAACATAAAAAACATTATTTAGAGAAAAAACAAGTAAGAAGTTAATGTCGGTCAAGCCCGACTGTTCAATAACCTACACCAAATTATTACCAAAATATAATGAAGGACCCTCGTATATATTTATTTTTGACTTGATGCTTACGACTGCAGTACATTATAATGGTATTGACATTTATGTGGGATTTATGCGTTTTAAGATGATTTTTTTCTAGGGGGATTAAATGGAATCTAGAGGAAATTATGAATTGACCCTCGTAAAATTTCGAAAACTGATTTTTGCTTATAATTATTGTTATTTAACCAATTCTTATTACAATGTCAATGTTTTAAGATGATTTTTTCTGGGTGGGGGAATTATAAGAACACGAGAGGAAATTATGGATCGACCTCGATTTTTGCTTATGATTTGACCAAATCTTATTACAATACCAGAGTGAGATTTATGCCTTTCAAAGGGATACTTGAAAGATGGGTTACATGGTACCAATGAAAAATAATACATCGATTTTTGTAACATTCGCACAGATTTTGTTAAAACCGCTTTATATTTAGAACATTTATGACCTTAAAACCAGATTACGGGAGAAACATTTGTATGGGGATTAAGAGAAATAATGGACCTATTATTACCAATGTCAATAGGCATCGTCCTTGAGTCAAAATAGTGACTCATGTCAAGTTTCATCAAGTTATCTCTAAAATTTCGAACTGAATTTTGTTCACAACGCACAGACGTACAGACGTTTAATCGACTCAGAAAGTTTTCCTGACTTGAACGGTATAAAGTTGGGTGTAACACCAATTTTTCTGTTTGTTACAAACATCAGCACAAACGCATAATATCCGTACCATCTACGGTGGTGTAGGGTATGAAAACATTGACTCAGTTTTGTGTGTGTATGTTTGTTTGTTTTCCTTGTTTTGTTGCATGCAATTTTTATCAACAAAATTTTAAAGTGTTGCCATATTGTTATTAATATTTAATAAGGGACTTTTTTAGGAAGAAAAAAAAAAACAACAACAACAACAACAAGAACATAAAATTATAATAATAACAAAATAAAAGTAATTTGCCCTACCTTTGTAACCACAACAACAACAAAAAGAAGAAGAAAACACAAAAAATTGAAAACAATGAAATTAAAATTAAACACAGACTTAATGTTTTAACATTCACACACACACAAATGCACATACACACATACACAAACATTCAAAATAAAAACGAAAAACAGTAAAATCTTTAAAAATTGGACAAAATATAAATTTAAAGCGAAAATTATTTTATGACAGAAATATTGAACAATCAGTAATGAATAAAAGCGAATTAAGTTTTATTCTAAAAATTAAAAAAAAAATTACACATAAATTAAGGCGAATTAATTTTTATAATTTTCTTATTTTTTCATTTTACTTCATTTTTTTACGATTAAGTAAAGCGAAAAATTTTTTATTAGGAAGATTTTGAAAAAGAAACATGAATAAATCAAAGTTTTTTTAATAAAATTAGAAGCGAAATTTTTAAATTTAAAGCGAATTTTTTAAACATTTAATTTAAAAAATGTCATAAAAAATAAACTTTTATTACAAAAAAATTAAAACATTTAACTTTGCTTCTAAAAATTTTAAAGCGAAATTTTTTTTAATTTTTAGGCGTTTATTTTCAACAATTAATAAAAGCGAAAACTATTTTATTTTAAAAATTAAAAAAATTGTTACATTTAAATTAAGGCGAATTAAATTTTTTAAGGCGAATTATTTTTTTTTACCAATTTAAATAAAGCGACATTATATTAAAGTGAAATAAATTTTTTCCCAATAAAATTCAAAGTGAATTATTTTTAAATTTAAAGCGAATTTTTTTTAACAAATAATTTAAGAGAAAATTACATTTAAATTTAAGGCGAATTAATTTGAAAAATGAATAAAGCGAAAATTATTTTCATGTTGAAATTTGGAAAAGAAGAGGATTCATTTTTCTGAAAAAATATTATGTGGTTGTTGTGAGGCGATTTATTCTTTTAAATGAATTGAGGCGAAATAAATTTAGTTAAGAGAATATTTGGCAAATTACTGCAAATTTAATTTAATTTAAAAAATTAAGCGAATTGCATTTTATTATTCAAAATGTGAAAGCAAATTAACTTTTCCTACATAAATTCTAAAGTAAATTTTCGTGTAGTAAAATTTAAAGCGAATTAATGTTTTGGCAGAACTTAAGCCGAATTGAAATCTTTATAACATATATTTATTTTTCTTCTAAGAATATTTAAAGCGAAGTATGATGTATGTGTTACTGGCACAGCGAATTGGTTTTAAACTTAATTAAGGCGAACTAACTATTTTTACAGTACAAATTAATTTGTTTACAAAAATATTTAGTAAATTAGCGTTTTTGTTAAAAAAAACTCAAAGCGAAATAATATATTTGTTATCTGTTGAAGAAATAAATTCAAATTTTTTTTTAAAGATTTTAAAGCGAATTAAAGATTTTTTGTAACAAAAGTAATTTTTAAGACAAATTTGAAATCAAAATTGTTTTTTTAACATGATATTAAGGCACATAAACTTAAAGCGAATTTAATTTTATACGACGAATTTATTTTTTAAATGTTTATTTTTTATAAAATACAAAAATATGATACGATTACGAAAAAAACTATACAGCGAATTTAATTTCCTTGTGAAAAGTTTAAGGCAATGATACTTTTTGGAAAATTCACAACGAATCAAATTTTTGTATGGAAATTGTTTACGGTAAGTTAATTTTCAAAAAAAAATTAATCTCTAATCGAAATTTTACGGCGAACATAATTTTCTTATCAGCAATTTAAACAAACTTATTTTTCTTGTAGAAAATAAGCGAATATTGAATTTTATTATAGAAAATTTACTACAAGTTAAATCTTCTTATCGAAAATTTAAGGCGAATTAAATATTCTTATAGAAAAATTACGACTAATTTAATTTTCTTATTGGAAATTTACGGCGAACAATATTTTTGCATATAAAATTTAAATTTCCTATTTAAAACTTATAAAATTCTTCAAACTATATACGGCGAATTGGTTTGTTGTAAGAAAATTTTATAAAAAAATTTAAGAGGAATTAATTTTTTTATAAAAATTTTAGGGCGAAGTTGAATTTTTTATAAAAGAATTACGGCGAATTAATTTTTAATTAAAAATATTATATTTGACAGTGATTAAAAAAAATTTTTTCCCGTTTTTTTAAGTTTTTACTGTTTTTCTGTTTATTTTTAAAAATTGTCCCAAGTTTTATGCCATAAAAGCCATTCAGACCTGGACGAGAATAATGCAACCAACATAAGTATTTAATGAGTTTCAACCTACTCATTATGCCACCAAAACACATTATTGCATACTTATGACTGTTACTGTGTATGTGCCAGCATTTGTGCTACAATTGCCATAAATTTTCAAAATTGTTATGTGTTGCATGGCGAAGAGGAGTGAGTACTTGCATTTATTTGTTCATATATTGTTGGCGTCATGTCTGGTTATTAGGGAATATTGCAATTCCCATAATACTCGATTGTACCAGTGCCACACAATATCAATAAAATACGTTTTTTTGTTAATAACAAAAATGTTATTGAATGAAGCGTAAAACAACCAGCCATCAGACTTAGAGCGACTGAATGAATGAATGAATGGCTTTTAAAAACTCCCTCTACGACCATAAAATGCGATAAAATGTATGGCAAAAATCAACAAAAATATTATATATGGAACACACACACACTTGTATAACATAAGAATGGCAGTTTAGAATATCTGCAGTTCTAGTATCTTCTAAGTTACCTTTTTCAAGCGAATTCTCTTCAGAACTGCAGTATATTTCATTCATGCTATTTTGAATGATGCCAATATTTTTCTTGATTACACATCGTTCATTTACTCACTCACCCAATTACTCACTCACTGGCTCTCTGGGCCCTTTCCTCCTTCATTGTTTTTTTGGTCGCAACTTTTTCTGTTTTGTTTCCTTAATTTTGCCCATATTTTATTATTTCGCAGTTTTGTTGTTTTTATGTTTTTGTATTGAAACTGTATGACGTAAGTTAGATTTTATTTGCCTCCGGACAAAAATAGGAAAAAGGTTAATGACCCTTAAGAAATGTGTGATAGATTTTTGTGTGTTACACAAAATTTCTAGAAAAGGAGAAAGGTAACAAGGATTTTATAACCAAAATAGTAACTATAGAGAAAAATGCCTTAATCTTAGATTACAAGCATTTTTCTTGGAAATTCTATCATTATGGGAAATTACTTTTCAATTTACATAAACAAAATATTGGAATAATTTTCCTTATTTATTTGCGCCATAAATTTTATAAAAAAATCAATATTTTATGAGAAAATGTAATTCGCCGCAATTTTTTTTCAATCAAAATAGCAATTACTCATATTTTGTATATGAAACAGTTGTTAAAGTTGTTAGTTAAAACACTTTATAAAGCAAATTAATTCGCCGCAAAGATTTTATCGAAATAAAATATTGTTTAATCTCTAAATAACAATCGCCTTGTTTTTTATAAGAAAATACCATGAATTATGTTTTTTCGTATAAAATAACAAGAAAATTAAATTCGCCGCAAATTTTTTAAACATAAAATGATATTAAACATAACTTTTTTATAAAAACATAAGTTTTTTAAACCATTTTTTAACAAAATTAAATTCGCACCTATTATTACATTAAAATACACTCATTTTATATAATAAATATTATTCGCCCTGAATTTTTTGAAAGAAATATAAAAAATATGATTTGTTATAAGAAAAATGCTAAAAAATAAAATAAACAAAAGAAAATATTATAAATCATTGTTTTATATAAAAAACTACTTTAAAATATTTTTATAATAAAATTCAATTCGCCTTAAATATTTTATTAAAACAAAAAATGTTTATAGCTTTAATATTATTCGCCTTAGATTTAATTTGCAAAAAAATAGCATTTATTATGATTTTTTACTAAGAAAGAAAATGAAATACAATTCAAACAAAATGACAATTAATCACATTTTTATTATAAAATATATCAAATCAAATTAAAATTGATTAAAAACTCTTTTTCTATACAATTTTTTTTAGTTTTTAAAAAAACTCGCCGCAGTTATAATTATGGAAAATTTTGAATTAATGATAATTTTTAAGTTAACATATTTTTAATTTAACATTTTTATAAGAAAATTAAATTCGCCGTAAATCTAATTATAAATATGCTACTTTTATATATGAAAAAATCATTCGCCGTGAATTTATTTTATAAGCCAACATAAAAATTTTCTTTTGGAAAATTTAAGAAGTTAATTTTCTTACAGAATATTGATGAATTAATTTTTCTAAAAGAAACTTTGCGGCAAAGTTAATATTCTTTTAGAAAATTTAAGGCAAAGTTCATTTTTGTATAGACAACTTACGCAAACTAAATGTTGTTTTAGAAAATTTACGGCAAACTTATTTCTATTGTTGATTTTTTTTATAGAAAAGTTGATTTTCATATAGAAAATTGAAGGCGAATTGAATTTTCTTCTAAAAACTTCAACGCAGAACAGATTTTCTTATAAAAAATTTTCGCCGAAGGTAATTTTCTTGAAAAGATTTAAAGCGAATTTAATTTTATTTAAAAAAATTACAGAGAAGTTAAATTTCATAAAAAAGTTAAAGCGAAATTGATTTTCTCTAGAAAAAGTTCATTTGCTTAAAAAAAATTAGGTTAAATCTATTAAAAATTTATTAATTTCTTTTAGAAACTCTAAGGAAAAGTTGATTTCCTTATAGAAAATTTACGACGATGTTAATTTTCTCGGAAAAATTTAAAGCAAATGAATTTTTTTTTTAAATTTAAGGCGAATTAAATTTTATGTTAAAAAATTGCAGAAAAGTTAAATTGTTTGTGGAAAATTTAAGGCAAAGTTAATTTTCTTGTACTAAATTTAAAGCGAATTCAATTTTATTGTAAAAACATCCAGGCAAAAATGATCTTCTTAAAAAATTTACGGCAAAGTCAATGATCTTGAAAAAAATTTAAGACAAATTAAATTTTATTCTAAAAAAATTACAAAAAAGTTTAATTAATTTTAGAAAATTTACGGCGAAATGAATATCTTAAGAAAAAAATTTGAGGCAAAATTGATATTTCGTTTTCTTTTAAAATATTTATAATTTTTTATTAAAAATTTATTAATTTCATGAGTATGATGTTGCCAGACTTTTAAAGAAAAATATTTTTATCTTTAACAAACCAAATAAATATGTCTGAGAAGAAAAAATTGACAAACAACCAGTGAACCAGTACAACTTCATTCACACAACGATGTACTCGAAGTAGTTGACTGACGGCCTGTTTGCCTGACAACGTGACAATTTAACATACAAAATATATAAACGAGTTAAAGAAATATGAATAAAAATAAGAAACAACAACAATAGAATGAATAGAAAGACAACAACAGGTAAAACATACAACAACAACAACAAATCTCGTCAACATTCAAAGAATAATGTATGTTTGCTTGTTGCTACGTTTTGTTTTTAGTCGTCATACGAAACGAAATCAAACGAAACCCCAAAAATAAAATACAAAACGACGACAAAAATAAAAACAACAACCGCCTGACGACTAAATGTGTAAGAAATGTGAAGTAGAAAAGCAGAACAAAATATAAACATACAAATTTGTAGATACAATACAGAGTGGTGAGAGAGAGGAAAAGAGGGAGAAAAAAGGAAAGAGAATAAATGATGATGTTGGGAATAGTGGGAAAGAAAGAGATGAATATAGATGTATTTGAGGAATAAAAAAAACAACAACAACAAATGTTGGCTCATTTACTCTATGCGTATGCTCAGACATTCACAGTTAGTCGCCAGACATCGTCAGTTGAAAAGTGCCACGCGAAAAAAATAAAGTGACGCATAAGAAAAAGAGATTTTTTTAAGAATAAAAAAACAAGAAAAAATTAAAAAAATGAATACTTTTACTTTGGAACGAAATAATTATCGGCGAAAATTAATTGCTCTGGTTAAGCAGCATCCCATATTGTGGAATAAAACCCAAGAAAACTATAACAGAAATCGGCCACAAAAGATTTTGGCTTGGCATCAAATTGCTGAACAGCTGGATATATCGGGTGAGTAAAGAAAGAAAGAATGAAAGAATAAAAGAAGAAAAAGGAATATGAAAATAGAGTGGCCAGATTTTTGTAAATTAACGATAAAATGCTTGAATGTAAAATCGCTTAATTTTTAAATTTATTTGCTTCTTTAATTCTAGTTGATAAACTTCGCCGCACTTGGGAGAATTTACGTGATCAATATCGTCGTGATTTAAAGCGTGAGATGCGTTATGGTTTTAAATCGAAATGGAGATTTTTTGCTGACATGGATTTCATACGGGCCATGGTTTCTTGTAAAGAACATGGACTCAAGGAAAATGACTTTACCGATTCCGATTCAGAACTAGATGTAAGCGACAATCACCAACTCCAACAGCAGCAGCAGCTGGAGCTGGAGCAGCCAGACCCGCAAACACAATGTAGTCCCATAAGCACTACTTTAGCAGCTCCCTCTTCACAAACTCTAACCACTACCGCCTCATCTACCGTGTCAGCTAATCCCAGTTGTGCCACGTCCACAAATGTTTTAGACTTTCAACCCATAGTGTTAAGTAAACAATGGCAATCCCAAACAGAAGAACCTCCACAAATATTTAACCAACCTCCAGCTCTCACCTACGTCACTCAAAATCTCCCAGCAAATTCTTTGGAATATCAAACAAATTGTGATTCTTCCAAAGACTATAATGAATCAAATCCAAATATCGCCTCAAATGTAATCTTTGAGAATGTGGCCAAACAAGAACCCGATTTAGATCTAGAATTGGATAACAATCCCATTGCCTCAGTAGAAATACAAGATTCATCTCCTTCGAAACACTCAGAAACCCCAAATCAAAAAGAATTTCAAGAGTCTTGTGTTTCCACCTCCTGCCATAAAAGAACCCGTCTATCCATAGAAGAAATTTCGGATAACGGCCCTCAAACGGCAACACGTTCTCAAGTAAAAATGGAAACTGATCTTAATGTTAAAGATGATGATTATTATTTTGTTATGAGTTTGCTGCCATCGCTTAGACAGATACCCAGAAATCGGAAGTTCCCTTTAAGAATTGGTATAATGAATTTGATAGCTAAAGACTTGGAAGAGGTGTGTAAAGAGTGAATGAATTGAAATTAAATTAAGAAACAAAAATATGTGACAAAAATTGTTTAAATAAATAAAATAAATAAAAAGTTAAAATTAATATTGAGCTTTTATTGGGGACAACTCTTTTGGAATAAAAATTTGTCTGATGAATTTCTTTCGAATCAAAGCTTTTCTCCAGAAAATCATTCGGAGTCACAAATTTTCTATAGAAAATCATTCGGAGTCACAAATTTTCCATAGAAAATCATTCGGAGTCTCAAATTTTCTTTAGAAAATTATTCGGAATCTCAAATTTTCTTTAGAAAATTATTCGGAGTCTCAAATTTTCTTTAGAAAATTATTCGGAGTCTCAAATTTTCTTTAGAAAATTATTCGGAGTCTCAAATTTTCTTTAGAAAATTATTCGGAGTCTCAAATTTTCTTTAGAAAATTATTCGGAGTCTCAAATTTTCTTTAGAAAATTATTCGGAGTCTCAAATTTTCTTTAGAAAATTATTCGGAGTCTCAAATTTTCTTTAGAAAATCATTCGGAGTTTCAAATTTTCTATAGAAAATCATTCGGAGTCTCAAATTTTCTATAGAAAATCATTCGGAGTCTTCAATTTTCTATAGAAAATCATACGGAGTCTAAAATTTTCTATAGAAAATCATACGGAGTCTCAAATTTTCTATAGAAAATCATACGGAGTCTCAAATTTTCTATAGAAAATCATACGGAGTCTCAAATTTTCTATAGAAAATCATACGGAGTCTCAAATTCTCTATAGAAAATCATTCGGAGTCTCAAATTTTCTATAGAAAATCATTCGGAGTCTCAAATTTTCTATAGAAAATCATTCGGAGTCTCAAATTTTCTATAGAAAATCATTCGCAGTCTCAAATTTTCTATAGAAAATCATTCATTCATCATTTTCTATAGAAAATCATTCGGAGTCTCAAATTTTCTATAGAAAATAATTCGGAGTGAATTTTTTTCTATAGAAAATAATTCGGAGTGAATTTTTTTCTATAGAAAATAATTCGGAGTGAATTTTTTTCTATAGAAAATAATTCGGAGTGAATTTTTTTCTATAGAAAATAATTCGGAGTGAATTTTTTTCTATAGAAAATAATTCGGAGTGAATTTTTTTCTATAGAAAATAATTCGGAGTGAATTTTTTTCTATAGAAAATAATTCGGAGTGAATTTTTTTCTATAGAAAATAATTCGGAGTGAATTTTTTTCTATAGAAAATAATTCGGAGTGAATTTTTTTCTATACTATAGAAAATAATTCGGAGTGAATTTTTTTCTATAGAAAATAATTCGGAGTGAATTTTTTTCTATAGAAAATAATTCGGAGTGAATTTTTTTCTATAGAAAATAATTCGGAGTGAATTTTTTTCTATAGAAAATAATTCGGAGTGAATTTTTTTCTATAGAAAATAATTCGGAGTGAATTTTTTTCTATAGAAAATAATTCGGAGTGAATTTTTTTCTATAGAAAATAATTCGGAGTGAATTTTTTTCTATAGAAAATAATTCGGAGTGAATTTTTTTCTATAGAAAATAATTCGGAGTGAATTTTTTTCTATAGAAAATAATTCGGAGTGAATTTTTTTCTATAGAAAAATCCTTTTAAATGATTTATATCGTGATGACTAATTCCTGTTTTACCTTTATATATAATTATAGGTTCCTTTGTGTTGGTTGAGCACAATCTGTTTGGAGCCTCTTTTGGAAATGTATGAATCATCTATAGTATTTTCTAGGTTCTAATAATAATTTTAAATTTTGTACATTCATGTTCACGTGTCCTTTGCCAACATTTATTGTTTTCCTATTTCTTAGGTCATGAGTCATAAATTTAAAAATACATAAAACTGAAACAATTTGTATCCTTAGAAATCCTTTGTATTCGAATACTTACAAAATTGTGTTTTTGCAGGAATAAAAAACATACATAAAGAACACTGGACACGAATTAAAGGCAGGAGCCAATAATAAGGTCAAAATTCCCTAAAAAATATATATGAAGAGAAGGAATTTGACAAAAATATTAAACGAGTGTTTTAACCTGTATTTAACACCTGGCAAATCTATTGACATGCCTGATGATTTAAAGGATTCCTTAGTTGATGTCGAAGTGAATGAGTGGGTGGTAGAGTATTCTTTCGCACACTCTCTTTCTCTCACATTCTGTTTATCGATGTTGAATTAGAAAATGACCCATTTATTTTCTTTGGAACAAAGACACTTTTAAAGCCTTAAAATAGTGAATGAATGAATGCCAAAGTTCATTAATAATTCCTTAAGAATATTAACCTCCTTTTAACGTTCATTGTCCTTTTTTTGGCCAATAACCCAAAAAAACACAACCTTTATGTTCCGTTCCTTTTTTATCTTTTCTCTTTGGTTTTTTATTAAAGTTCATTAACATTCTTGATGACTTTTTGAAGAAATATTTTTGCATATTCTCCTTTGCCTTTGTTTGCTTTTAGATCCTGCAGGATATTTTATTTGCTTGTGTTTTATTACTTATTTAGTGGCCTAAATTTGTCAAGAGGTAACTAAGAATTTTTATGACAAAAAAAAAAAATGTAAAGAGATTCTTGGACTTGAAATAAAATTAAGTTTTTTCTACGTTTCAGATTTTGTGAATTGAATTTTAATTAGTTTAAATAGGTGACCGGGGAAACATTAATGCAGGAGAACGAAATTGACAAAAATTCATTGACATACGAAAAAAAAAGAAAAAGAGGAAATAGAAAATTATTTCACAATCAAATAGTAAAAAATAAGAATAAAAATATTATTTAATTTCGCTTCGAATTATTTTCTATAAGAAAATTCTTCACTTCGAATTATTTTCTATATAAAATTCTTCACTTCGAATTATTTTCTATAGAAAATTCTTCACTCCAAATTATTTTCTATTAGAAAATTCTTCACTCCGAATTATTTTCTATTAGAAAATTCGTCACTCCGAATTATTTTCTATTAGAAAATTCGTCACTACGAATTATTTTCTATTAGAAAATTCTTCACTCCGAATTATTTTCTATAAGAAAATTCTTCACTCCGAATTATTTTCTATTTTTCACTCCGAATTATTTTCTATTCTTCACTGCGAATTATTTTCTATAAGAAAATTCTTCACTCCGAATTATTTTCTATAAGAAAATTCTTCACTGCGAATTATTTTCTATAAGAAAATTCTTCACTGCGAATTATTTTCTATAAGAAAATTCTTCACTGCGAATTATTTTCTATAAGAAAATTCTTCACTGCGAATTATTTTCTATAAGAAAATTCTTCACTGCGAATTATTTTCTATAAGAAAATTCTTCACTGAGAATTATTTTCTATAAGAAAATTCTTCACTCCGAATTATTTTCTATAAGAAAATTCTTCACTCCGAATTATTTTCTATAAGAAAATTCTTCACTCCGAATTATTTTCTATAAGAAAATTCTTCACTCCGAATTATTTTCTTTAGAAAATTCTTCACTCCGAATTATTTTCTTTAGAAAATTCTTCACTCCGAATTATTTTCTTTAGAAAATTCTTCACTCCGAATTATTTTCTTTAGAAAATTCTTCACTCCGAATTATTTTCTATAGAAAATTCTTCACTCCGAATTATTTTCTATTAGAAAATTATTCACTCCGAATTATTTTCTATTAGAAAATTCTTCACTCCGAATTATTATCTAC
The DNA here is from genome assembly GCA_004302925.2 of Cochliomyia hominivorax. NCBI lineage: Eukaryota > Metazoa > Arthropoda > Insecta > Diptera > Calliphoridae > Cochliomyia > Cochliomyia hominivorax. Next base: position 95,488,015 of record PYHX02000413.1, on the reverse strand, counting down.
AGAAAATCCTTAATTCCGAATAACTTTCTATAGGAATTATTCTGAATTATTTTCTAAATTTCTTTGGACCCTGACATTTTTATTTATTTTTAAATTAATAATTTTTATCTATATTTTCCCAATGTCTTTGTTTTTATATTTCTTCATCAAAAAAACTCTTAACCTTAAGTCAAAATAAAGCAAAGACCTCGTAAAATCGTTAGCTATAAAAAAAGAGTCCTTTGAAGGTCCTTTGACATTAAATATAGTTCAACAAGGTTTATTAAAAATAAATAAATTATTTATGAAATTCCAAAATAACCGGCCGGATTCCTAAACGAAAATCTTGCATTCAACTTATTAACATTCGAAGAGAGAAGGAGCCAAATGAGAGCGAAAGAGAAACCTTTGCAAGTCATTTACCTTTTCTATAACATGCGCATGCTTAAGTGTCCTTGCCCTTGTAGAATACTAGAGCATCACGTCGAGGTTAGTGTGTGTGGGTGTGACTTCGTGTGAGTCTGTAGAATTTGCATCCTTCGCTTCATTACGATATTTGCACGTGTGTGAGTTGTATGTGTATTTTTGTATGTGGAATATCGTCTGATGCAATGTCAATTTATGACTTTAAAATAATGTTTGAGTATTTGTTTCCCATTTTGATGTCCTTTACCTTGTATTTCGTTTATTTCATTTGTGTTTCTGTTATTTTATTTTAATTGCATTTTTTCTAAATTTTTAAAAGCAAAAACACTTTTTCTAAAAATCAGCATTTTAAAGGTTGACAATTATCCAAAGGAGAAGGTTTTTAAAATGTTATTATGAAGGTTTTGAGAAAAAAATATAAAATAAATTATTTAAAATAATTCGGAGTGAAGAACTTTTTATTGAAAATAATTCACATTGATTTTTTTCTAAAGAAAATGATTCAGAGTGATTTTTTTTTCAATGAAAGATATTTTGGAATGTAATTTTTCTAAATAAAATATTTCGGAATGAAATTTTTACTCTCTTTTTTATTAAAAATGCGAAATTGATTTCGAAATATTATGTTTAAACTCAAAAACCTTAAAAATATTTTACGAAATATGATTACTTTTAATATTTTCTGATTGATAATTGAATATCCTGTTATTTGAGCTTAATTTCAAAAATTCGAACTTAAGTTCGAAAATTCGAAATTAATTTCTAAAATTCGAAATTAGATTCAAAAGTTTTTAAATATCATAAAAATGAATAAGAAGGTTATAAATGTTAAAATAACACATTTTAAGCGGATTTACTTAAGAATTTCTGTACTCGAAAATAATAAATCTTTAGAGAAACTTCAAAAATGTATTTATTTAAAAAGAAATTATTGTGAAATATTTATTTTTTGATAAATTTTAAAAAAGTATGAACAATTTTATATGATTTTTTTTTATTTTTTCATATTCGAACTTGAAAATTCTTACAAAATTTGTATTCGAACTTGAAAATTCTTACAAAATATGAAAATTCAAAAATAAGTTCGAAAATTCGAAATTACGCTCGAACTATTTAAAACAGCTTTAATATTATCTTAAATGTGATTTTAAGTAAAAAATCTAAAAAATCTTAAGAACTTGTTAATTTTAGATATCGTTTAGTCATAAAATTTATTAATTTATTTTATAACAACCATATCTATTTGTCAGAGAACCATAAGGACAAGGGTGGTTTTTATTCCCTTGTCCTTTCAGCCAGATTAATGACTATTTACAAATTAAGTTAAAAACATATATAACAAAGTCTTCCTGCCTTACTTCTCAGACACTTAAATAGACGTTCGAAAACTTTCTATATTTATGCTACACTTTGTAAAGCACTCTACCCCTTCTACAAATAAATAGGTTATATTACCAAAAAAATACTAACAACAATAACAAAAATCCTTAATTATAACATAACAAAAATAACAACCCCCTTTTCTCTGGAAAAAAGCCACCATTATTTGCAACTTTTGCAATTTCTGTTTTATTTTCATTTAATGTTGCTGCAAAGAAAACACAAACACAAAAACAAAACTTGAAACTGCGACACTGACCTCATACCCTAAACTTGAAATTCATACCGACATTCATAACAACAGCAACAGCAACAAAAATCTATAGAAAAATTTTCAAGCTCTTAACAACAGAAGAAATTCCAACCTATAACTAGCAACAACAACAACGACCAGACAACAAACCAACCAACCAACCAAACGACAAAACCATTTCGATTTGCGTTCAAACGAAAAATTAGGAAAAACAGGGAACATTAATAACACAAAAAAGTGCATGTTCGTGTCAATGTATGAATAACAACACTGCAAGAACTAATAACAAGAAAACTTCGATAAAATAATAAGTTTATGGCCAGAAAAATTATATAAATAATAAGGAAAAACAGAGATTCTCAAAGATTCTTTAAATGAGAAGTAAAAAATTGTTCATTCGTTATTAAAATTTTATAAAAAATGTCCCACTTATATTCAAGAAAACTAAAAAATTAGCTTAAAATAACAATTAACGCCGTCAATTTGCACAACGGCACGTCTGCGCAATTTACCGAAAGCCTCTGTTGTCTGCTTACAAACAAAAGACTTTCAACTTTTTCTTTTCACAATTCCACTCACCTTTGAACAAGATTTTCTTATAGAATTCCTATTGTTTTGTTCTAAACTTCATATCTATCACATTCTTTATTATTTTCTGTTCATTTTGATAACAATTTTTCACTAATTTTCTTAAAAAATCACTAATTAATTCCAATTACAAATCTATAACACAAGAACACAACCAAACACCACTGAATGTAAGACAAAAACTAACAAAAACAAAGACGCCATATTGAGAGAGATAAATTCTCTTGAGTATAATATCAACAACATTTGTGCAGATGTATGTCACACAACTTTGTTTACCATTTACTTAACAAAGAAAAAAAAGTACAATTTAGTGAAGGTACAAACCACATTTTTTTTTTTTGAAAATTTAAGGAAATAGAGTTTAAGACAATTCTCTCTCATAATTCACTCATAATTTATAATAAATTGTCGATAAATTCCCAAAATTAATAGAAAATTTTCGATAAATCCTTAAATTTATAGAAAATTTTCGATAAATCCTTAAATTTATAAAAAATTTTCGATAAATCTCCAAATTTATAGAAAATTTTTGATAAATCCCCAAATTTATAGAATATTTTCGATAAATCTCCCACTTATAGAAAATTTTCGATAAATCCTCCATTTATAGAAAATTTTCGATAAATCCCCCATTTATAGAAAATTTTCGATAAATCCCCCATTTATAGAAAATTTTCGATAAATTTCCCATTTATAGAAAATTTTCAATAAATCCCCCATTTATGGAAAATTTTCGATAAATCCTCGATTTATAGAAAATTTTCGATAAATCCTCGATTTATAGAAAATTTTCGATAAATCCTCGATTTATAGAAAATTTTCGATAAATCCTCGATTTATAGAAAATTTTCGATAAATCCTCGATTTATAGAAAATTTTCGATAAATCCTCGATTTATAGAAAATTTTCGATAAATCCTCGATTTATAGAAAATTTTCGATAAATCCTCGATTTATAGAAAATTTTCGATAAATCCTCGATTTATAGAAAATTTTCGATAAATCCTCGATTTATAGAAAATTTTCGATAAATCCTCGATTTATAGAAAATTTTCGATAAATCCTCCATTTATGGAAAATGTTCGATAAATCCTCCATTTATGGAAAATGTTCGATAAATCCTCCATTTATGGAAAATGTTCGATAAATCCTCCATTTATGGAAAATGTTCGATAAAGTTTAAGTTCCTCTGCTTTTTTCCTTTATTTAAACTACAAATCATAGTCTCCAATTTGTTGTTGTTGTTGTTAATTTTGTCTGTTTTCTTTTCTGTGTTTGTTGATGTTGTTGTATCGACAGTTTGTCTGTTTGACAAACTCTTTCGTTTTCAGTTCTTTTATATGCAGGATTATGTGCATATGACTGCTTGTATATGTGAGTTTGTGTGTGTTTTTGTAAGAGTAAATGTATGATTAGTTTTTTGTTGTCTTTTGTTTTTATTTTTCTATTCCATTTTTTATTTCGTTTTTTTTTGTTTCTATGATTTTGTAAAATACATTGACTTTTCTGTATTTCATTTTGTTCTGTTGTTTTTGTTTTGCTTTTTATTATTATTGTTGTTGTTGTTGTTGCATTTATTCCATACTTATTTCGTTGATTCTGGTTTATTGTTGTTCTCACATTTCCGTCTTTTTTTTTTTTTGTTTTTAACTTTGTGTTTGTTTTTCTTTTTTGCATTAAGAACCCGGTCGTGTTGTAATGTAAAAAGTGTATGTTTATTTGTTTGTGTGTTACTGTGTGTTGTGTAGTTGGGAGTAAGAGTTTTGTGTTGTTGTGTGTTTAGTTTGTTTACATGCTTGTGTTTTGTCTGTAAATGTCTGCACTTGCAATTTTTTTGTTAATTTTCTCTCTCTCTTTGTGTGTGTGTTTCTCTCTCTTTATCTCTCTCGAAGTGTCTGTCTCATACCACGACCTACCCATACCCCATTCATCTTAAGCTTTATTATGTTCTTGCTGTAGTTGTTGCAGCTTTTATTATTGTTGTTATTGTTGCTGTTTATTCTAGAGGTCTGTCTTCTGCATCAGCAACAACAACAACAACAACAAAACTTTAAATAATTTTTATTGCAGCCGCAAATTCATCATGCAATTGAGAGTGTTTTGTTGTGTTGCTGTTGTTGGTTTTGTTTTTGCTGTTGTTGTTGTTTGCCAAAAACAAAACAAAATTGAAATTGTATTTCACTTTTTTGTCGTTATAGTTCTCAATTTCAGTCTCGTTAACGACGTCATGTCGTACGTTTGTCGCGCTTTTTCAAAGGAAACGAAATTTGGAATAAAAAAGTTCTTAACAAAAATTTTTTTTGTTATTTTCTTCTTCTTTTTTTGAATAAATTTCTTCTACAAAATGGAAATCAGACAGAAAACAAAACCAAAAACAAGTGAATAAAATTAAAAGTGAAGTGAATTGAAATTTTTTAAAAGAAATTTTGAAAAAATTATTAAAAAAATTATAAAAATTTTTGCAATAAAAAAAATTGTTGTTAAAGAGAATAAAACAAGTGGAATTCGAAAAGCATAAAACAAAGAGCAAAACAAAAAATAGAAAAAAAGTGTAAATAGTTAACAAAACAAAAAGAGGAATTAAAAAAGTTAAATTGAAAAAAGGTATTAAAGGAAATAACAACAAAAAGGAAGTTAATTATAGATGTTGAAATGAAAAAATCGAAAAAAATATTTGAATAAAAAAGAATAAAATAAAAATATTGAAAAAGGAAAAAAAATTGAAAAATCTCAAAATAAATTTACCGTCGGCTTTTTTTCATAATTTTTTTTGCGAAAAAAATTTTTTCAAAAATTGTGTTGAATTTCTTAAAAATACTTTCTGGATTAAAATAATTTATTTACAAAAATTTTAGAAGTCTTCAATTCTGACTTGATTTTAAAGGATTAAAATGGATTAATTTTTTTAAACAAAAAAATATTGGATTATAATTTTCTTTAAAAAAAGGTAAGAAAATTTTACTATTATTTTTTTATTAAAAAATCAAAGCAGAACTTTTCTCTAAAAAGAATTTTTCTCTTAAACAAATTTTTCTCTAAAAAACTTTTCAAAAACAAAAACAAAAAAAATCTCTGAAAGGGAAATTTATGAAGAAAAATCTCCTAAAAGGAAATTTGAAAAAAAAAGTAAAACTCAAATTTAAAATTATCACCAAAAAGAATATTTCTAGAAAATTCACTGCTAAAAGAAAAATTGTATTTTTTTTTTCAAAATCAATAATTTAATTAAAATTTTCTCTAAAATAAAAATTTATAGATTTTTTGCAAAAATATTTTTTTTTTTAATATTTTTTTCTCTCAAACGGAAAAATTACACAAAAAAAATTCTAAAACTTAAATTTATACAAAAGTTTTACTAAAAATAAAATTATTTGCAAAAAGAAAATTTATATTTTTTAAGAGAATTAAATTTTTTATAGAATTTTTTTTTTAGAATTTAATAAAAATTTTCTCCAAAACAAAAATTTCTAGATTTTTTTCGAGAATAATTTTTTTTCTAAATTTTTTTCTTTCAAAGGGAATTTGACAAAAAAAGTATTTAAAATTGAATTTTTTTTACAAAAGTTTCACTAAAAATAAAATTCTTTGCAAAATGAAAATTAATAAATTTTTTAAAAGAGAAAAAATAATAGAAATTTTTTAAGACTTAAATAAATTTTTTTTCAAAAATAATTTTTTCTATATTTTTTTCTTTCAAAGGGAAATTTGCATCAAAATAATTCATCTAAAGCTAAAATTTAAACAAAAGTTTCACAAAAAATCTCTGCAAAAAAAAAAAATGGATTTTTTATAAGAGAATTAAATATATTTTTTTTATTTTTTAATATTTTTTTAAAAAGATTTTTCCAAAAGAAATTCTTTAACAACATTTCTCTAAAGGGAAATTAAAAAAAAATATTTTTTTAATTTCCCAAAACTAAAATTTATACAAAAATTTAACTGAAATGAAGATTTTTACAAAATTCTCTGGTAAAAATTGTTTCGCAATTTAAGAATTTAATGAAAACAATAATTTATAGAAAATTTTATAAAAAAAATCCTTAAATTAAAAATTCTTTAAAATATAATTTTTTCTACATCGAGAATTTTATGAAAAATTTATTGAAATTTTCCAAAAAATAAATTTTTTATTATTTTTTTCTCTAAAAGGAAAATTTACAAAAAAAAATTCTAGAATTTTTTTAAACCAAAAATTTAATGAAAATTTTCTCGATTTATTATTTAAAATTTTTACGAAAGTTCTTTGCTTAAAATTAGAGCTTGTTTCAGATATCTGTATATATCTTTTAACATACTAAACAGATTTTATAGGAAACCTCTCAGGACTTAAGCAAATACTTGGGTCAAATTTCATTGAGTTCTGTAAATTTTTGTGGATGTGAACGTGTCAACAACAGACAGATAAACATGATTTGTTGCAGGAATATATATACATTTTCATAAAATGTACATTTCTAAAAAAAATCTTTAAGATTCTCTTCGAAAAAAAAATATAGAGAAAATTTCTTTAATGCAATAATTTTTTGAAAATTTTCTCTAAAGAAAAAATGTATTTTTTTTTTTGAACAAGAAATGTATTTTCTTTCTTAAATCGTAATTTTTTTTTTAAATTTTGTAAAATATTTTTTCGTTGTTTTATTTATTGAATCCATCTTGTGAGGCTTCACAAAAAGTATGGGAATCTTAAATTTTATTTTCTAAAAAAATTTGGTTTCTTCTTTCCAACGTCCATGTCTCTGCTATTAACATGGCGGTAAATCAATTCGGCAGAGCCTAAATCTGTCTGCACCTCCATAAGACGTCTAAAAAATGGATTAGGATGAGTCATTAGCTTTGTTATATAGATCTCATATACATTTCCAAATGGAATATCCAAATATTCAAAATTCTTGTCATTTCCAAAATACCATGGAAATCCAAATTTTACATTGTGCCCCTTGTATAATACAATACACGTTTTGCAGTCTATACCCCATAATAAGATATGGGTCTATACCCCATATAGAATATGGTATCTAATTATTTTATTAAAGATGACTTTATTGTCAAGGCTTAATATAGACTGGTGGTTAGCTGACCAATGTAACATAAAATCTTTTGACTTCATACGAACACCCTTGGTGACTATATGGCGGCACCTAACCAAAATGAATACCGAGTCGTGTAACATAATCTTCCTGAGGAGTGTTAACACCATTAAAAGAAACTGGTGGACAGTTTTCTTTTCTAAGATCAAAGGTGACGTGATTACTTTTTGTGAATTTATCGAAAATTTTCTATAAATTGTGAATTTATCGAAAATTTTCTATAAATTGTGAATTTATCGAAAATTTTCTATAAATTGTGAATTTATCGAAAATTTTCTATAAATTGTGAATTTATCGAAAATTTTCTATAAATTGTGAATTTATCGAAAATTTTCTATAAATTGTGAATTTATCGAAAATTTTCTATAAATTGTGAATTTATCGAAAATTTTCTATAAATTGTGAATTTATCGAAAATTTTCTATAAATTGTGAATTTATCGAAAATTTTCTATAAATTGTGAATTTATCGAAAATTTTCTATAAATTGTGAATTTATCGAAAATTTTCTATAAATTGTGAATTTATCGAAAATTTTCTATAAATTGTGAATTTATCGAAAATTTTCTATAAATTGTGAATTTATCGAAAATTTTCTATAAATTGTGAATTTATCGAAAATTTTCTATAAATTGTGAATTTATCGAAAATTTTCTATAAATTGTGAATTTATCGAAAATTTTCGATAAATTGTGAATTTATCGAAATTTTTCGATAAATTGTGAATTTATCGAAATTTTTCGATAAATTGTGAATTTATCGAAATTTTTCGATAAATTGTGAATTTATCGAATTTTTCGAAATTGTGAATTTATCGAAAATTTTCTATAAATTGTGAATTTATCGAAAATTTTCTATAAATTGTGAATTTATCGAAAATTTTCTATAAATTGTGAATTTATCGAAAATTTTCTATAAATTGTGGATTTATCGAAATTAATAATTAAAACATTCGAAAAGCATTAAGTAATTAAACTCCTGTTATTGACCTCATGCTCACTTAAAATCCTTAACATAACTATAATTCTCTATTAAGGCTAATAAGTTGACCTCTCTTTCTCTCCTTCATCTCCCCCTTAACCTTTGTCTATCTCTCTTTATTCCCTTCAAAATTTTATTTCACTCTAAAGTTTTCAATAAAATTTAAGTTTTTATTAATGTTTTTCTTCAAATTCTGTAACGTAATGAAGAAGAAAATAACCATGAATCCCTCTTTAACCCTCAAATGTGAACTTGGAAATAAATTCAATGACATTAACGGCTTTTTCAAAAATTTAAGGCCAAAAAGGATATTAAAATTAAAGGAAAAAAATTACAAGCTCAAGGATAAAGTTATTTTGATGGTAATAAAAGAGAGAAAATAAATTATTGAGTTAACAGTTTAAAAGTAGTTTAACATTATTATGTTAATGATTAACAGACTACTGTTAGTGGTTAACAGTTACAAGTGTAAAATGTTGAATTGAACTTGAATTTTGAGGTTTTTCCGTCATAGACCGACAGACAACACAAAAAAAACCGACATTGAGAGTTTTGTAATCTCTTAACCATGGCACACACATACATTCCCACTTTCTCTCTCTCTCTCTCTCTGGTTATGTTGAAGTTCTATTTTGAGAAAATCTAACAATAAAACAACAGTTAAATTTCAAGTTTACTTTTGTTATTGTTGTTAGATTTTCCTTGTTTTGTTGTTGTTTGTTTTTTTGTTTGCTTTGGTGTTAGTAAAACTGTTATAAAATAACAGACAGAAAAAGAGAGTGTGAAAGAGAGAGAGAGAGAGTAAGTGTATCTCAAACAAATAAATAGTTAATAGAGCAATTCAGTTAGTTAACTATTATCTGTCTATGTGTAAGTGTGTGTGTATGTTTGGGGGGATTGATTACATTTATTATTGTTGTTCTTGTTGTTCTTAATATTCAGTGTTAAGGTCATGTTACATATAATTTTTTTCACATTATTTACATGATTTTTCTATTTGTTGTTGTTGTTTTTTCAGTATTTAACAAATATTTCGTAAATATTTTTCAACTTAGCAACATTTTGAATTTATTGCTCGTTATAGACAATTTGTTGTTGGCGGCTTGTTTTTGTCGGCTTACAAATGTTATTTTTCTCAGCGCTTTGTTTCCCCATTTTTTTTTCTCTTTTTGTTTACGGAAGAATTTTGAAAATTTGCGTTTTGTTGTAAATTAAAAAGCGATAAATTTATTTGTCAATGAAAATGTCTAAATTCAAATCAAATCGCTTTCTCACGCTTCAGTTTCTGAAGTTATAATTCAAGATTTATAGGAGAGAAATAGATCAAGGGAAGTAAGAAAGAATTGTAATGACATTTCCTCTCTCTCTCTCTCTCTCTCTCTCTCTCCTACAAAATAGAAAAATGATCGTGAATGTAAAAATAAATTCCAAAAATTTGGAAGGATCAAGATTCTTCGGATAAAATAAAAAAATGGCTTTAACGCACTATTGTAGATTCGCCGCATTCAAGTGTTCCCCCTTCCAAGTCTTTTAGACAAGACGCGTCCTTGCACATTTACAACGGCATCAGCATAAGATGACAAACCATCGCAGAGGATTTAGGACGATTTTTAACTTAGATTGTGGGATAAAAGGAAAAGCGATTTCGAGTACCTTATTAATGTCTCTTTTTCCCAATAACTCTTGAAAAACATTCTAGAAAGATGAATTTTGATCAGAAGATCAATGAATCTTTTAAAGATCAAACGTATCAGAAAGTAGAGCAACCTTGTCCCTCATTAGCTGGGAAAAAGATATTGAAGGAAGGAGGGAAGGAAGAAAACAAATTTGAAATCCTAAACATCCCAGAAGAGACTGTGAGAGTGAAATTGGTTTCTGATGTTTCTTAACGATATCACCACCCCCACCCCTCTCTCCACAATTCTCAATAACTTCAGAGAGGACATTGTTATTTTATTCCTTTTCTCTTCCATCGCTTTTACTCGTTGTAATAAATCAAAAAGAAAGATGTTATGACCCGTTTAATGGACTAAGATTCTCTAAGATTTTAATAATTCTTCCCTCCAACTCATTGCAATATCTCTCTTGACACACAACAAAGACTCCTTCAAGAGATTTAACCCAGAATTTCCAAAAAATGTGATCCAGAGAATAACATAGAACCGTTACAATTCCTTCATTTTCTCATTAGTTCTGGAGAAGAGTTTGATTGAGAGAAGGAAATTCGAAAAGTGCAAATATCCAAAGAGCAAGATTGAGAGATCAAAAGGGAAATATGGCATAATCGAAAATTTGCGCAGAGTGATTGACAGTTCTCCTCTTCCTCAATAACTCTAAAGGAATGATGAAAAGAACAAGGAAATTTTGGTCTGGATGCCAACGAGAATCATGAACATTGGATTCTAGAGAGAAGAGATTGAAAAGACAGAGATTTCGACATTATACTCAAGTCTAAAACTTTTAGTTAGAAATGTGAGAGTAAAGGATTCCTTAATGAATCCCCTACATGATCAATTACTCTAGTTAAGGTATTGAAAGGCGGAAGAATCTTTCCTTGTTCGTGGCAACAAACCTTGAAAAAGGATTTACTACTTTAGCAAAGAGTTTGACTCTTCAAACATCCCAAAAACAAGTAAAAAAGAGATTTATGGCATTTGTAGCAATTTAGCGATTCCTTCTGTTCTGTTCCTGAAAGAAAAGTTGACGTATTTCATCAGCTAAGAAGAGAATATGGAAATTCAGTTTTAAGAAAAACTCCATTAGGAAATAAGCGAGCGCGAAACTTACTTCCTAACCAGTCACCAAAAAAAAATATTGAGACTTTAAATGAAAGCAAAATGTTTTGTCTTCGGAATCAGGAATCAGTAAAATCATTATCAAACTCTTCCTTTATTTAAACGAGCGGAGATGGGTAGCGATTCATGTTAGCTCGCTATGGAGTTGTGGAGAATAAGCAACTGATAAAACACATTCATAAGGACATAGGGATTCTGATATCATAACTAGGATCGCTCTTTAATGATTAATATCGTTGATGCAGTGATATGGATATGGAGGAGACGGTACACCATCTACTCTTGCTGTTGTAAGCAGAAAGGAAACGATTCTAGAATACTGTATACTAAACGATCTAGATGATTTATCAGGTGTAAGTCTTCACGATCTACTGTGATGTCTGTTAATATCATTAGGATGGATTTAGATTTATTCGAGCAATGACAGTGAGGCATATGCCATATGGACATATTCATATCGATAACAGTGGACTAGGATTGCTTAACGCCTAATGTCATAGATGCAGTGATATGGATATGGAGAAGATCATTTTCTCTTGCTGTTGTAAGCAAAAAGGCAACGGTTCTAGAATTATCGACGATAAAGGTGATTTATCAGGTGTTAAACTAAAGTGATGTCTAATATCATTAGGATGGATTTAGACCACATTTGAGTGGTTTTGTCAAAAGGGGATCATTGTAGCCTACTTGACAAACCTAACCTAACTATTAAGTAAAAACCGCTCTACTGGGAAAAAACTGTAATTTCCAGTAAAAAACTTCTCTTTGCATTATTCAGTGTAAAAACAACTTTTCCATGAAGATTTAATTTCTAAAAAAATTGTGTCTTCCATTACGTTTTCCCATAAGGGCTTCTTAGAGTTTATTTTTAGTTCTTTTCAAATATTTTTCTTTTCGTATTTTTACCTCTAATTATCTATTTCGGAATTAATTGTCTTGATTTCCTTTAACAAGTTTCTTTTGCATAACTAATTTCGCATAATCAAACACTTTTTCCAAAACTCGCACATGAACCCTTCAATTTAGCCCTTAACAACATTTTATCTTTATTTTATTTTCTCTTCATTGAACCCAATTAAAAGCTGAAAACACGAAAAAAGATACAATTTTTTTTTACAACAAAAAAAGCTAAATTAAAACAACCCCGAACTACAAAAAAACCATGTCGAAAACAACTACAAAATAATACAAATAAATAATAAAAATGAAATCTAAACACCTTTTTTCAACAAATTGTTTAAATGTGTTTGTAAGAGCGAAAAAATACACACATAAATAATAAAACCCCAACCTACCTCAACATAACAACAACAAAAATATCGGAAAAGAAAGAGTAACGAATTTTTTTATTTGAAAATAAAAAAACAACAACAAAAAACAAACACGCACAGGCCTAAAAATTGTATTTCTACACACACACAAACATCTTAATAAACAATAAAAAAGAGCAGGAAAGCCTACCCCAACCCACTCTAAAAGAGCCTTTAACACACACCAACACATTTACTCTCCAATTTTTATTTACGGTTGTTTTTTTTTCCTCATGCCAAACGAGCTAAATTTTACAAAAAAGAAACACGAGTTGTAAAAAAAACAAACACACGATATTTTGTAACACACACCAGCTAAAGCTAAATAGAGAGACAGGAGAATAGTAAAGAGAACAAGAGAGAGTATGAATATAATTATTAGTAAACAGAGAGCAAAATATGGAGGACAAAATAAACTATTACCCCACTTCCTATTTGTGTAATAAAAAAACAACAACAACATAAACACACACACACAAACACTTACACTCAAACATACGCGCACACACACAGACAGACAGACATAAATGTGAGTAAAAGTAAACTTGAACATGACTTTGAAATTGTGGCAGTTTTTTTTCTGTTTAAGGAAATATAAACAGTTAAAGAGAGAAAGAGCGAAAGAAAAAGAGTCTGTTACAGAACAATGTTAATAACAGTTGAAGCTTAAGTTATGTTATTTATGTCCGATTTTCTCTGTTAAAACTCTTATTTTTAATTTCATAATTAAAAGAAAATTTTTAATTAAATTAATCAACAATTTTTATTTGAAAAAAAATTTCTGATAAAAATAAGTTTGTTATTCTCTCTCTCACTCTCTCGTTCGTCTAAGAGTGTTAGAATTTTCACTTTCATTCAGAGTAAAGACACTGACACAAAGAGGAATATTTTATATGTTTTCTTTTAAGTAAAGTTGCCAGATTTTTTCAATTATGATTACCGTTACTTTGAACGCCAAATTGCTTTAAATATGAAATTCATCAGTTTTTCAGGGACTTGTCATGCGACAGTAAAAAAGTGAATCAATCTTGAGAAATGTCAGAAGGAAAGAAAGTAATTTGTGGCTTTAATTAATCTAAAAGCAAATGTGAAAGGAAATTATGGCATTAGAAATACCTTAATGGTTCTTCTTCCACAATAACTCCAAGAGAGAAATTATAAGGTTGAATCCAGGATATGGGAGAACTTTTACAATTCCTTCTCTTTAACAATAATCGTCAGAAATTTGCTGAACTCTTGCAAAAACAAAGAGTGTCATTACGGTACGAATGACCAACAGACATTGTAGAAACACAATGTGATGCTTAGAAAGCAATTTCTTCTAAGATATTTTTGGAGGAATCATCCTAACTGTAATACTACACAATTGGAGTCTACACCAAGGCAAAGTAAGAAAGTATCTTCGTAAATAGGAGAATACGAGCAACATCCTCTTGATCGAAATCGTGTATCGCTTTCAATGACATTCACAGAGACGTCACAAAACCCGATTGCACAAAATGAACAGAACTTGCTACAATTTACAAGAGTAGTTCGGGGATACAGCAATGGATCAATGACTATTGGTGTCGTATGTCTTGTATGTGGCCAACGAAGTTCTATGGACTCATCCAATTTAGTTTATCCTATTTTTAGGCCTTGAGTTGAACCAAAACATGAACCAGCATAACTAATAAATTTGTTCTTTTGCTGCTGATACAATAACAACGAAAGGCTTAGCCCTTAAGCACCTAAAAGCGAGAGTGACAGCTAAAGTGAGAAAGAGATTAGTGATAGATATTGGAGTACGTAATTTTACTTCTTCCTTAATAACTCAGAAATTTGCTAACGTCGTGAACGATACATTTAAACTATGGAAATATCTAACTGAATTGAGTGACTCTCCTCCAGTGCTTCCTCATCAGATACTTTTCTCGTTCCGTGAAAAGATTTATACCCTTCTTCGTCATCTTATGCAGAAATGGCAAAGAGACTCTATTACCATATATTCGATAGGGTCTTTTCATATCTTCTGACAAGAAGGGCGTCTTGCCGTATTACACTCTGAACGATCATCTGTCGTTGTAGTTACATTTCGCCTGTAACTGATTGTTCTTTCTTGGGGAAAAAAAGCTTTCGATAGAAACAGCTGGATTGGCAATTTTTAGCCTAATGTGACACGGGTCGTTCTGGAACGAAGATCCAATTATCTAAGTAACCTAATCACTTGTCATCTGTTTCTACGTCTGAGGGACGACAGTCAAACTTCTTCATATTCTAACTAAGAGCAGTGATCTCATGATTGTCATCCTGGAAAGGTTCCACCATTTCAGCGGTGGTTTCTGTTAACGTCAGATAATTTTCAGAAAACCCATCAATTGTGTTCTCCAATTCAATCAGATTCTTACGTTGCTATTGGAGTATGCCTTTGTACCTTTGTTCTTTTCCACTCGCAATATTCATCCGTGATTAATCGTCTGAATTAGAGCTGAATATTTGATCATTAACCCTAAAGTCTTCTCTACTGTTATCCTCTACTCACCCTTCAACATCTTTTTCTTAATTTTCTTTTAAAAACTCAATACTGATGCACGTAAACGACCACGAAAGTGTAAGTAAAGTAGGGACGATCTAGCGATGTGACGTGCAATTAGCGTTTACATTATTTGACACAATTTAGCCATTTAGAACTTTGGTACTGCTACCTGACTTAAGTATCTTTAGGGTTTGTCAGATTTGATTTGATCACCGATAACAGAAGCTTAAGAGTATGGGCAGAATCCAGGACACTTAGCGACGCATCTAATGGGAGTAAAATTAAACAAAAAACAATATTTTCAAAATGTGGAAAGTAGTGTCCCTTCTCCTCTTCTCTTTTATCTGAAGAAATAATCTTTTCCAGTTTTTAGACATTTAAAACTAATAAAATTGTGAAGAAAATATGTTATAGACCGATATCTGAAGCCACAAGAACCTCTCCAGAAATGGTGAACGTATAAAGAATCTCAAGAAATCATTTCTCATCTTCTTTTATTCATAGAATAATTTTTAAAGTTGTTTTTCTAAATCGGGGTATTTAGGTTTTTAAATTTCGGGGAAATTAATTATTAAACATCTGGCAACTCTTTTATTGCTAAAGAACTTTTTTTGTATTTTGTTTTCGACACAAAGATTGAGAGTGTTCTAAATGATAAAGTTCTCTTTAAATGTTAATTTAATTTATGTCGGTGTGTTTGTGTTTGTGTTTGCTGATATCGGGGGGGAAATCTATGAAGGTGTATGAGTATTTTGGAGATTGTTTATTAGTTTTTTTTGCGAAAAAAAGGGGAGTTCATATTGTTAAGCAAATAAAAGCAAATTTCAGTCAGAGAAAATACGTTAAATGAAACGGTTAATATAAAATCCGGTATTTGAAAGAATCAAACAAAATATTTTTTTTTCTAAATTTCACTAAAAGAAATTTTTGTAACAGAAATATAAATAAAGAAATGAAATAAACGGAAGATGAAATGAAATTTTGAATAAAAAAAAATTGAGAAAAATTGAAGGAAAGAAATTTGAAAAAATAAAAATTGAGAAAAAATTGAAAAAAAAATTTAAAAAAGAAATTTTGAATAAAAATTTAAATAAAAAAATTATTTATAAAAATAAAAAAAAATATTTTTTAAATAAAATAAATTAAGAAAAAATGTGATTAAAGTGTTTAAGTGGGAAATTTCAATTTATGGAAAAATTGAAAAATTTTTTAT
>PYHX02000413.1:95438742-95466387 GCA_004302925.2 Cochliomyia hominivorax | reverse complement strand
TTCTATAAATTTTGTGAAAATTATCGAAAATTTTCTATAAATTGTGAATTTATCGAAAATTCTATAAATTGTGAATTATCGAAAATTTTCTATAAATTGTGAATTTATCGAAAAAAAATTTTCTAGTATAAAATTGTATGAATTTATCGAAAAATTTCTATAAATGTGAAATATCGAAATTTTCTATAAATTGTAATTTATCGAAAATTTTCTATAAAGAGTATAAATTGTGAATTTATCGAAAATTTTCTATAAATTGTGAATTTATCGAAAATTTTCTATAAATTGTGAATTTATCGAAAATTTTCTATTAAATTTGTGAATTTATCGAAAATTTTCTATAAATTGTGAATTTATCGAAAATTTTCTATAAATTGTGAATTTATCGAAAATTTTCTTTAAATTGTGATTTATCGAAAATTTCTTAAAATTGTGAATTTATCGAAAAATTTTCTATAAATTGTGAATTTATCGAAAATTTCTATAAATTGTGAATTTATCGAAAATTTTCTATAAATTGTGAAATTTATCGAAAATTTTCTATAAATTGTGAATTTATCGAAAATTTTCTATAAATTGTGAATTTATCGAAAATTTTCTATATAATTGTGAATTTATCGAAAATTTTCTATAAATTGTGAAATTATCGAACATTCTATAAATTGTGAAATTTATCGAACATTTTCTATAAATTGTGAATTTATCGAAAATTTTTCTATATAAATTGTGGATTTATCGAAACATTTTCTATAAAATTGTGAAATTTATCGAACATTTTCATAAATTGTGAATTTATCGAAAATTTTTCGATAAAATTTTGTGAATTTATCGAAATTTTTCTATAAATTGTGAATTTATCGAAATTTTTCTATAAATTGTGAATTTATCGAAATTTTTCGATAAATTGTGAATTTAATTTCGAATAAATTTAATTTCGAAAATAAATTCAGTAATGGAGTTTATCGAAATTTTTTCGAATAAAATTGTGAAATTTTTTCGATATAATTGTGGAATTATATCGAATTTTTTCGATAAATTGTGAATTTTATCGAAAATTTTCGCTAAATTGTGAAATGTAGTCGACATATGTTTCCGATAAAATTTGAAATTTATCGAAAACTTTTTCGAATAAATTGTGGAAATTTTTCGATAAATGTGGAATTTATCGAAATTTTTCGATTAAATGTGAATTTATCGAAATTTTTCGATAAATTGTGAGTTCTTATCGAAATTTTTTTTCGTATAAAATTGTGAAATTTTCGGTAATAAATTGCTGAATTATCGATAATTTTTCGATAAAATTGTGGAATTTCATCCGAAAAATTATTCTATAATCCGTGGGATTTATCGAAAATTTTCGATAAATTGTGAATTTATGGGAAAATTTCGATAAATTGTGAATTTATCGAAAATTTCTATAAATCGTGGATTTATCGAAAATTTTCGATAAATTATGTGAATTTATGGAAAATTTTCGATAAATTGTGAATTTATCGAAAATTTTCTATAAATCGTGGATTTATCGAAAATTTTCGATTAAATCGTGGATTTTAAAATTGTGAATTTATCAAAATTAATAATTAAAACATTCGAAAAGCATTAAATTAATTAAACTCCTGTTATTGACCTCATGCCCACTGAAAATCCTTAACCATAACTATAATTCTCTATTAAGGCTAATAAGTTGACCTCTCTTTCTCTCCTTCAGCTCCCCCTTAACCTTTGTCTATCTCTCTTAATTCCCTTCAAAATTTTATTTCACTCTAAAGTTTTCAATAAAGTTTAAGTTTTCATTAATGTTTTTCTTCAAATTCTGTAACGTAATGAAGAAAAAATAACCATAAATCCCTCTTTAACCCTCAAATGTGAACTTGGAAATAAATTCAATGACATTAACGGCTTTTTCAAAAATTTAAGGCCAAAAAGGATATTAAAATTAAAGGAAAAAAATTACAAGCTCAAGGATAAAGTTATTTTGATGGTAATAAAAGAGAGAAAATAAATTATTGAGTTAACAGCTTGAAAGTAGTTTAACATTATATTAACATTATTATGTTAATGATTAACAGACTACTGTTAGTGGTTAACAGTTACAAGTGTAAAATGTTGAATTGAACTTGAATTTTAAGGTTTTTCCGTCATAGACCGACAGACAACACAAAAAAAACCGACATTGAGAGTTTTGTAATCTCTCAACCATGGCCCACACATACATTCCCACTCTCTCTCTCTCTCTCTGGTTATGTTGAAGTTCTATTTTGAGAAAATCTAACAATAAAACAACAGTTAAATTTCAAGTTTACTTTTGTTATTGTTGTTAGATTTTCCTTGTTTTGTTGTTGTTTGTTTGTTTGCTTTGGTGTTAGTAAAACTGTTATAAAATAACAGGCAGAAAAAGAGAGTGTGAAAGAGAGAGAGAGAGTAAGTGTATCTCAAACAAATAAATAGTTAATAGAGCAATTCAGTTAGTTAACTTTTATCTGTCTATGTGTAAGTGTGTGTGTATGTTTGGGGGATTGATTACATTTATTATTGTTGTTCTTGTTGTTCTAAATATTCAGTGTTAAGGTCATGTTACATATAATTTTTTTACATGATTTTTCTATTTGTTGTTGTTTTTTCTGTGTTAAACAAATATTTCGTAAATATTTTTCAACTTAGCAACATTTTGAATTTATTGCTCGTTATAGACAATTTGTTGTTGGCGGCTTGTTTTTGTCGGCTTACAAATGTTATTTTTCTCAGCGCTTTGTTTCCCCATTTTTTTCTAAAACCCGCCAAACTTGTTTACGGAAGAATTTTGAAAATTTGCGTTTTGTTGTAAATTAAAAAAGCGATAAATTTATTTGTCAATGAAAATGTCTAAATTTAAATCAAATCGCTTTCTCACGCTTCAGTTTCTGAAGTTATAATTCAAGATTTATAGGAGAGAAATAGATCAAGGGAATTAAGAAAGAATTGTAATGACATTTCCTCTCTCTCTTTCTCTCTCTCTCCTACAAAATAGAAAAATGATTGTGAATGTAAAAATAAATTCCAAAATTTTGAAAGGATCAAGATTCTTCGGATAAAATAAAAAAAATGGCTTTAACGCACTATTGTAGATTCGCCGCATTCTAGTGTTCTCCCTTCCAAGTCTTTTAGACAAGACGCGTCCTTGCACATTTACAACGGCATCAGCACAGGATTTAGGACGATTTTTAACTTAGATTGAGGGATAGAAGGAAAAGCGATTTGGAATACCTTATTAATGCCTCTTTATCCCAAATAACTCTTGAAAAACATTCTAGAAAGATAAATTTTGATCAAAAGATCAATGAATCTTTTAAAGATCAAACGTATCAGAAGATAGAGTAACCTTCTCCCTCATTAGCTGGGAAAAAGATATTGAAGGAAGAAAGGAAACAAATTTGAAATCCTAAACATCCCAGAAAAGACTGTGAGAGTGAAATTGGTTTCTGGTGTTTCTTAACGATACCACCACCCTCCTCTCTCCACCATTTTCAATAACTTCAGAGAGGACATTGTAATTTTATTCCTTTTCTCTTCCATCGCTTTTACTCGTTCTAATAAATCAAAAAGAATGATGTTATGCCCCGTTTAATGGACTAAGATTCTCTAAGATGTTAATAATTCTTCCCTCCAAACTCATTGCACACAACAAAGACTCCTTCAAGAGATTTAACCCAGAATTTCCAAAAAATGTGATCCAGAGAATAACATAGAACCGTAACAATTCCTTCATTTTCTCATTAGTTCTGGAGAAGAGTTTGATTGAGAGAAGGAAATTCGAAAAGTGCAAATATCCAAAGAGCAAGATTGAGAGATCAAAAGGAAAATATGGATATTAAAGTATCTTATAACTCCGGCAATGAGACTGAATACTGGAATGTTTCGCACACTGGTATAGTCGAAAATTTGCGCAGAGTGATTGAATGATATTTAAATGGACAGTTCTCCTCTTCCTCAATAACTCTAAAGGAATGATGAAAAGAACAAGGAAATTTTGGTCTGGTGCCAGCGAGGATCATGAACATTGGTTTCTAGAGAGAAGAGATTGAAGAGACAGAGATTTCGACAATATAATCAAGTCTAAAACTTTTAGTTAGAAATGTGAGAGTAAAGGATTCCTTTATGAATCCCCTACATGATCAATTACTCTAGTTAAGGTATTGAAAGGCGGAAGCATCTTTCCTTGCTCGTGGCAACAAACCTTGAAAAAGGATTTACTACTTTAGCAAAGAGTTTGACTCTTCAAACATCCCAAAAACAAGTAAAAAAGAGATTTATGGCATTTGTAGCAATTTAGCGATTCCTTCTATTCTGTTCCTGAAAGAAAAGCTGGCGTATTTCATCAGCTAAGAAGAGAATATGGAAATTCAGTTTTATGAAAAACTCCATTAGTAAATAAGCGCGAAAATTACTTCCTAATTATATCACCAAAAATAAATATTGAGACATAAAATGAAAGCACAACGTTTTGGCCTTGGAGTCAGGAATCAGTAAAATCATTATCAAACACTTTCTTTATTTAAACGAGCAGAGATGGGCAGAGATTCAATTTATCTCGCTATGGAGTTGTGGAGACTAAGCAACTGATAAAACACATTCATAAGGTCATAGGGATTCTGATATCATAACTAGGATCGCTCTTTAATGACTAATATCGTTGATGCAGTGATATGGGTATGGAGGAGACAGTATTCCATCTTCTCTTGGTGTTGTAAGCAGAAAGGAAACGGTTCTAGAATACTAAACGATCTAAGTGATTTATCAGGTGTAAGTCTTAACGATAACTGTGATGTCTAATATCATTAGGATGGATTTAGATTTATACGAGAAGTCCAGAAGACAGTCACATGTGATATGGATATGGAGGAGACAGTATTCCATCTTCTCTTGCTGTTGTAAACGTTAAGGCAACGGTTCTAGAATTCTAGATGATCAAGGTGATTTATCAGGTGTACGGCTTAACGATCACTGTAATGTCGGATATCATTAGGATGGATTTAGATTTATTCGAGCAATGACAGTGAGGCATATGCCATATGGACATATTCATATTGATATCAGTAGATTAGGATTCCTTAACGAATAATGTCGTAGATGCAGTGATATGGATATGGAGGAGATCATTTTCTCTTCCTGTTGTAAGCAAAAAGGCAACGGTTCTAGAATTCTCGACGATCAAGGTGTTAAGCTACAGTGATGTCTAATATCATTAGGATGGATTTAGATTTATACGAGCGGTAACCACATTTGAGTGGATTTGTCAAAAGGGGATCATTGTAGCCTACTTGACAAACCTAACCTAACTATTAGGTAAAAACCGCTCTACTCGGGAAAAACTGTGATTTTCAGTGAAAAACTTCTCTTTGCATTATTCAGTGTAAAAACAATTTTTCCATGAAGATTTAATTTCTAAAAAAAATTGTGTCTTCCATTATGTTTTCCCATAAGGGCTTCTTAAAGTTTATTTTTAGTTCTTTTCAAATATTTTTCTTTTCGTATTTTTACCTCTAATTATCTATTTCGAAATTAATTGTCTTGATTTCCTTTAACAAATTTCTTTTGCATAAATAATTTCGCATAATCAAACACTTTTTCCAACACTCGCACATGAACCCTTCAATTTAGCCCTTAACAACATTTTATCTTTATTTTATTTTCTCTTCATTGAACCCAATTAAAAGCTGAAAACACGAAAAAAGATACAATTTTTTTTTACAACAAAAAAAGCTAAATTAAAACAACCCCGAACTGCAGAAAAAACCATGTCGACAACAACTACAAAATAATACAAATAAATAATAAAAATGAAATCTAAACACTTTTTTTCAAAAAAGTGTTTAAATGTGTTTGTAAGAGCGAAAAAATTCACACATAAATAATAAAACCCCAACCTACCTCAACATAACAACAACAAAAATATCGGAAAAGAAAGAGTAACGAATTTTTTTATTTGAAATAAAAAACAACAACAAAAAACAAACACGCACAGGCCTAAAAATTGTATTTCTACACACACACAAACATCTTAATAAACAATAAAAAAGAGCAGGAAAGCCTACCCCAACCCACTCTAAAAGAGCCTTTAACACACACCAACACATTTACTCTCCAATTTTTATTTACGGTTGTTTTTTTCCTCATGCCAAACGAGCTAAATTTTACAAAAAAGAAACACGAGTTTAAAAAAAACAAACACACGATATTTTGTAACACACACCAGCTAAAGCTAAATAGAGAGACAGGAGAATAGTAAAGAGAACAAGAGAGAGTATGAGTATAGTGAATAGTAAACAGAGAGCAAAATATGGAGGACAAAATAAACTATTACCCCACTTCCTATTTGTGTAATAAAAAAACAACAACAACATAAACATAAACACACACACAAATACTTACACTCAAACATACGCACACACACACAGATAGACATAAATGTGAGTAAAAGTAAACTTGAACATGACTTTGAAATTGTGGCATTTTTTTTTTTTGTTTAAGGAAATATAAACAGTTAAAGAGAGAAAGAGCGAAAGAAAAAGAGTCTGTTACAGAACAATGTTAATAACAGTTGAAGCTTAAGTTATGTTATTTATGGCCGATTTGTCCTGTTAAAACTCTTGTTTTTAATTTCATAATTAAAAGAAAATTTTTAATTAAATTAATCAACAATTTTTATTTGAAAAATATTTCTGATAAAAATAAGTTTGTTATTCTCTCTCACTCTCACTCTCTCGTTCGTCTAAGAGTGTTAGAATTTTCACTTTCATTCAGAGTAAAGACACTGACACAAAGAGAAATATTTTATATGTTTTCTTTTAAGTAAAGTTGCCAGATTTTTTCAATTACGATTATTATTACTTCGAACGCCAAATTGTTTTAAATATGAAATTCATTAGTTTTTCAGGGACTTGTCATGCGACAGTAAAAAAGTGAATCAATCTTGAGAAATGTTAGAAGGAAAGAAAGTAATTTGTGGCTTTAATTAATCTAAAAGCAAATGTGAAAGGGAATTATGACATTAGAAATACCTTAATGATTCTTCTTCCACAATAACTCCAAGAGAGAAATTGTAGGGTTGAATCCTGGATATTGGAGAATCTTTACAATTCCTTCTCTTCAGCAATAATCGTTAGAAATTTGCTGAACTCTTGCAAAAACAAAGAGTGTCATTTCGGTACGAATGACCAACAGACATTGTAGAAACACAATGTGATGCTTAGTAAGCAATTTCTTCTAAGATATTTTTGGAGGAATCATCCTAACTGTAATACTACACAATTGGAGTCTACACCAAGGCAAAGTAAGAAAGTATCTTCGTAAATAGAAGAATACGAGCAACATCCTCTTGATTGAAATCGTGTATCGCTTTCAATGACATTCACAGAGACGTCACAAAACCCGATTGCACAAAATGAACAGAACTTGCTACAATTTACAAGAGTAGTTCGGGGATACAGCAATGGATCAATGACTATTGGTGTCGTATGTCTTGTATGTGGCCAACGAAGTTCTATGGACTCATCCAATTTAGTTTATCCGATTTTTAGGCCTTGAGTTTAACCAAAACATGAACCAGCATAACTACAAACTTGTTCTTTTGCTGCTGTTACAATAACAACGAAAGGCTCAGCCCTTAAGCACCTAGAAGCGAGAGTGACAGCTAAAGTGAGAAAGAGATTAGTGATAGTATTGGAGTACGTACTTTAACTTCTTCCTTAACAACTCTAAAAAATAATCTAAAAGAATGTTCTCGAATATTGGACCACTTTACTTCTCCTCCTCTCCCTCAGAAATTTGCTAACATCGTAAACGATACATTTAAACTATGGAAATATCTAATTGAATTGAGTGACTCTCCTCCAGTGCTTCCTCATCAGATACTTTTCTCGTTCCGTGAAAAGATTTATACCCTTCTTCGTCATCTTATGCAGAAATGGCAAAGAGACTCTATTACCATATATTCGATAGGGTCTTTTCATATCTCCTGACAAGAAGGGCGTCTTGCCGTATTACACTCTGAACGATCATCTGTTGTTGTTGTTACAATTCGGCTGTAACTGATTATTCTTTCTTAGAGAAAAGAAGCTTTCGATAGAAACAGCAATTTTTAGCCTAATGTGACTCGGGTCGTTCTGGAACGAAGATCCAATTATCTTGTTCCTACGTCTGAGGGACAACAGTCAAACTTGTTCATGTTCTGACTAAGAGCAGTGATCTCATGATTGTCAACCTGAAAAGGTTCCACCATTTCAGCGGTGGTTTCTGTTAACGTCAGATAATTTTCAGACAACCCATCAAGCATGTTCTCCAATTCAATCAGATCCTTACATTGCTATTGGAGTATGCCTTTGTACCTTTGTTCTTTTCCACTCGCAATATTCATCCGTGATTAATCGTCTGAATTAGAGTTGAATATTTGATCATTAACTCTAAAGTCTTCTCTACTGTCAACCATCCTCTACTCACTCTTCAACATCTTTTTCTTAATTTTCTTTTAAAAGCACGTAAACGACCACGAAAGTGTAAGTAAAGTAAGGACGATCTCACGATGTGACGTGCTATTAGCGATTACATTATTTGACCCAATTTAGCCATTTAGAACTTTGGTACTGCTACCTGACTTAAGTATCTTTAGGTTTTGTCAGATTTGATTTGATTAGCGAAAGCAGAAGCTTAAGAGTATGGGCAGAATCCAGGACACTTAGCAACGCATCTAATGGGAGTAAAATTAAACAAAAAACAATATTTTCAAAATGTGGAAAGTAGTATCCCTTCCCCTCTCCTCTTATATCTGAAGGAATAATCTTTTTCCAGTTTTTTTACATTTAAAATTAATAAAATTGTGAAGAAAATATGTTATAGACCGATATCTGAAGCCACCAGAACCTCTCCAGAAATGGTGAAAGTATTAAGAATCTCAAGAAATCATTTCTCATCTTCTTTTTATTCATAGAATAATTTTTAAAGTTGTTTTTCTAAATCGGGATATTTAGGTTTTTAAATTTCGGGGAAATTAAATATTAAACATCTGGCAACTCTTTTATTGCTAAAGAACTTTTTTTGTATTTTGTTTTTAACACAAAGAGTGAGAGTGTTCTAAAAGATAAAGTTCTCTTTAAATGTTAATTTAATTTATGTCGGTGTGTTTGTGTTTGTCGATATGGGGGGGGGGGTAAATCTATGAAGGTGTATGAGTATTTTGGAGATTGTTTATTAGTTTTTTTTGCGAAAAAAGGGGAGTTCATATTGTTAAGCAAATAAAAGCAAATTTCAGTCAGAGAAAATACGTTAAATGAAACGGTTAATATAAAACCCGGTATTTGAAAGAATCAAACAAAAATTTTTTTTCTAAATTTCACTAAAAAAAATTTTTGTAACAAAAATATAAATAAAGAAATGAAATAAACGGAAGATGAAATGAAATTTTGAATAAAAAAAATTGAGAAAAATTGAAGGAAAGAAATTAAAAAAAAAATTGAGAAAAAAATTGAAAAATTGAAAAAAAAAGAAATTTTGAATAAAAAATTTAAATAAAAAAAAATTATTTATAAAAATAAAAAAAATATATTTTTAAATAAAATAAATTAAGAAAAAATGTGATTAAAGTGTTTAAGTGAGAAATTTCAATTTATGAAAAAATTGAAAAATTTTTTTTATAAATTTACAATTTTTAAAAAGTGTTTAATTTGATATCAAAATTTTGTTTATTGTTTATTGAAAAAATTTATTTAAAAAAATAAAAGTTACATATGTTTCCTTTGAATTTTCTGGGGTAAATAAAAATTTATTTGATCCTATTTTTTATTGTTATTATTGTTGTTGTTGTTTATAGGTTGGTATATAATAATATTTTTTTTTTTGATATATAAAAACAAATGTCCTTGTCCTTGGTTAATGCTAAAATGTTATAACAAGGCTTTTATAATAATAAAACAACAACAACAACTACAACTATTATACAAAAAAGCCTTCCCTTAAAATAACATTAAATAAATAACATGAATTATTTTTTTTTTTTGTTCAATGAAATCTTAATAAATAACAAAAAAAAATTACTGTTAAGTTCTATTAACAGGAAATAATCACTCTCTCTCTTTCCATGCTCTTTGAATGCAATAGAATTCACCTCGTTCTATTTAACCACAAAACAAAACATTTTAACACTGTTGCCAATTTTGAGATTTTTCCACTTAATCTGGCGATTTTGAAGTGCCCAACGCGGGAAGAAAGTAGTTCTAGAGATAAGCGAAAATTTAAGCGATTTGTGCGGCTCCTTAGGTGATAAAAATTTTGTGCAAAGAAGTAGTAGAATATAAGATCCTTGTCTACAAGTTGGTGCAACGTAGGACATGAATGAATTGGATTCATTCGAAATTTGATATATAAGAAGTTTGGCTTTATAACTTTGAAAGTGGATCAGTAACTAAAAGAACGTAAACAAATTTCGAATTTTGATATCCACCATCATGTTCAGAATTTACAAGTTATAAAGCTGCACTCTTCCAATCCAATAAAATCGAATCTGCGCTAGTTGCGCTAAACTCCTCTAAGTTGGCGATAATTGTTAGAGAAAAATTGGCAACACTGGTTATCAAAGAGTAACCCACCATTAGAGAGGGGCACTGATGCCGGATTTGATGATTTTATGAGTCCAAAATAACCTTCTGTTGATTTATGTCCCAAATTTCAATTTTTGAGTCCAAAAATAACTTTCTGACCATTTATGCCCCAAATTTGAATTTTATATTTTTTATCCAAGTTTTTTTCTATATAAATCATCGCTAAAACATGGACTTAATAAAATGGCAGTTCAAAGAGTTCCTAAACAGTCAAGTAGAGTTGGAATGACTCCATGTGGACATTATCATACAACACGTAAGGCAACAAGTGTCTAATATATGTCTGTCACTATGTGTGAGTACTAGATCCATTTAGTCTCTGTAAGGTATCCAAGGTGGGACCTTTAATTTGAATTGTGAAGTATTAGAGGTCAAGTTAGAGACCTAGAAATCTATTTCTTTTGATTGCCATTGCCGGGCTTACATGTGAAAAACAATTTCCTCCATCTCCAAATTATCACAGCTGCAAGAATGTTCATCAAAAGGTAATCCAAGTCCACTTGCTTGCCTTCCTAGCACAATGTGAACCATGATTACTGAAAATAACCTAAATACATCTCTGCGATTATAACTAAGGAGTTGTCTCGAGGGCCCTTTTGACAATGCGACTCTGCATGACTCTATCTATCGCCGGCCTGTTTGGGAAGCTATTTGCATATGCTGTTCTTAATATGACCAAGAAGAATTGCGATTGAATCCATGTTGGAATTTTTTTGTTGTTTCCAAAAGTCAACTTGACGACTTAGATTTTTTCCCCCTCAAATTTGACAATTTTTGTCCAAATTTATCTGTTAACTATGGAGGGAGGTTAATTGAGGAAAAGTAGACAATCAGTGTTGCCAATTTTTCTCTAATAATTATCGTCAATTTAGCGGATTTAAACCTTCAAAAATCGCTACAAATTCGATTATGGATTGGAGGCTTTCAAACTTGTAAATTTTGAGCACAACCAGCCAAAATAAAGCTACAGATTTATTACTTTTAGACACAAAATTTCTATCGCCTAAGGAGCTTCACAAATCGTTAGAATTTTCGCTAATCGTTAAAACTAAATCTTCCCCGCGATGGCCACTTCAAAATCGCCAAATTTAGCGGGAAAATCTCTAAATTGGCAATATTGTAGACAATTACAAAAAAATAACATTAAATTTAATTCTCTTCGCCTCTGTCTCTGACTCTCTCTCGCTCTTTAAATGTTATAATTTTCACCTCGCTCTATTTTCGTACACACGTTTCGTTTAACAACAAAAAAAAAATCACTAAATAACAGTTTGTATTTCATTGGATTTTATTTTTTGTTTTATTTGAAATTAACAGATTTTCCTCATTGTCGTCATTCACTGTCACTGTCACTGCCAATGTCAAAGTCGGCTGTTTATTTGTAAATGTGTGAGAGTGTTTTGTTGTTGTTGTTCAATGTAAATTTTATTTACATTTACAAATGTTTATAGTTTTTTTTCCTTGTTGTTGTTTGTTTTTATTTATATAGAATTTTTCACCATTTTTTTGTATTTATAGTTTACCGTTATATATTGTAAGTTCTCTTTATGGTTGTGTGTTTGTTGTATTGTTTACATAAAGGAAAAGGAAGTGCGTTGAAAATGTCAATGCGTTTTGTAAATGAAAAGAGAGTAAAACAGCTGTTGTTGTTTTTTTTTTTTTTTTTTTTTTTTTTTTTTTTTGGGGAGAGTAAAATTAAATGAAGGCATCACTGAGTGCCTCCCTAAATATGACAAATTTAAAAAAAAAATTACCAACAAATATCAGCATATTTTGAAAAGAAAGCGTTAAGTACAGAATGTCTTAAATACCTATTTTTGTTTAAGAGATTAAATGTTAGCGATTTTATACGATTAATTATATCTCACTAATTAGATCGAGATCGGTTTTATTTATGTATTGAAGCAGAAAAAAGTTATTAAAATTTTATGGGGATCAGTTCCTACTTTTCTATAAGTCTGATATTCGAAAATCACCTCAAATCACATAAATCACTCATATGATTAAGCATCATGTAAAATATTTTATATAACTGTGTTTAATGCAAGTAAAAATCAAAATATCAAAGTAAACGAGGGTCGTTTCATAATTTTCATGCCCACTACACACACAGTGTTAAAATCGATTTTTTTCGCGGAATAATTCTGTATTTCTAAAGCCGCTGAAGATATATAATGAAACAATGAAGTGTTTTCAAATTCACTTGGTGGAGTACCTCTTTCTGGTCAAGGACGTTGTCGGTGAGCCTCGAAAAGAAAAATGAAATTAAAAATTTTAAATATTTTATAAATTTTTGTCAACCAACAACTTTTTATTATTTTTTTCTTTTAAAATTTTAAATCGTCGAAAATATTTCGCTTTTATAAATACAAAATACCTGAGTAAGAAATTGAAAGCCTGGTTGAAGAAGCAACTCCTCGAGATAAATTTATTTCTCATACACTTCTAGAAAAAAATTAGTACTTTTGTTGGTAACAATTTGTAAAATTTAAATAATAATAAAATAATTATAAAAATTAAAAAAAGTTATACAATAAAAATAATCATTGATTAATATATAAATTTTTAATTAAATAAAAATAATAAATAACTAAGTAAATAAATAAATAAATAAATAAATAAATAAACAAATAAGCAAATAAATAAACAAACAAATATAAAAATAAATAAATAAATAAATAAATAAATAAATAAATAAATAAAAAATAAATAAATTATATAAAAACAAATAAATAAATATAAAAATAAATAAGTAAATAAATGAATAAATAAATAAATACGTAAATAACTAAATATAAAAATAAATAAATAAAAATTATAAATAATATAAAAATAAATAAATAAATAAATAAATAAATAAATAAATAAATAAATAAATAAATATAAAAATAATAAATAAATAAATAAATGAATAAATAAATATAAAAATAAATAAATAAATAAATAAATAAATAAATAAATAAATAAATAAATAAATAAACAAATAAGCAAATAAATAAACAAACAAATATAAAAATAAATAAATAAATAAATAAATAAAAAAATAAATAAATTATATAAAAACAAATAAATAAATATAAAAATAAATAAGTAAATAAATGAATAAATAAATAAATAAATACGTAAATAACTAAATATAAAAATAAATAAATAAAAATTATAAATAATATAAAAATAAATAAATAAATAAATAAATAAATAAATAAATAAATAAATAAATAAATAAATAAATAAATAAATATAAAAATAAATATAAAAATAATAAATAAATAAATAAATGAATAAATAAATATAAAATAAATAAATAAATAAATAAATAAATAAATAAATAAATAAATAAATAAATAAATATAAAAATAAATATAAAAATAAATAAATAAATAAATAAATAAATAAATAAATAAATAAATACATATAAAAATAAATATAAAAATAAATATAAAATAAATATAAAAATAAATAAATAAATAAATAAATAAATAAATAAATAAATGTAAAAATAAATAAAAATAAAAATAAATAAATATAAAAATAAATATAAAAATAAATAAATAAGTAAACATATAAATAAATATAAAAATAAATAATTAAATATAAAAATTAATATAAAAAAATACATAAATGAATAAATAAATAAATAAATAAATAAATAAATAAATAAATAAATATGAAAATTAATATAAAAATAAATACATAAATAAAAAATAAATGCATAATAAATAAACAACAATAAAATAAATAAAAAATATAAATAAATGATATAAAAATAAATTAATAAATAATAAATAAATAAATAAATAATTAAAAAAATAAATAAATATAAAAATTAATATAAAAATAAATACATAAATAAACAAGAAATAAATACATAAATAAATAAACAACAATAAAATAAATAAAAAAATAAATAAATAATATAAAAATAAATTAATAATAAATAAATAAATAAATAAATAAATAAATAAATAAATAAATAAATAAATAAACATAAAAAGAAATAAATAAATAAACAAACAACAATAAAATAATTAAATAAATAATATAAAAATAAATTAATAAATAATAAATAAATATAAAAATAAATTAAATAAAAGCAAAAAATAAATATAAAAATTAATATAAAAATAAATAAATTAAATAAAAACAAAAATAAATATAAAAATAAATAAATAAATAAATAAATAAATAAATAAATAAATAAATAAATAAATAGATAAATAAAAAATAAATAATTATAAATAATAAATAAAATTTGTTTATTTATTTTTAATATTTTTTATATTTAAAAAATAAATATTACAAAAAATATTACAACATTCAAAAAATATTTTAAAAATATTTAAAAAAAAACAAATATTAATAATTTTATTAAAAATATTTTTAGTTATAAAAAATTAAAATCAAATACTCAATTTTTCTCTCACTGTCTTTTGAGTACTTTTTTATACAAAATTTCTCTTTAATTAAAAAACGTGTTGCTTTTCTTTTTAATTAATTAAATAATCTTAATTATATAAATAAATATTTTTTTTACAATTTGTTATATATAAATAATTATAAATTTAATTTTGTTTATTAATTTTGTTGTTATTTCTTATTTTTTTTTTGCAAAAAAAGTGAAAAAATAATATAAAATAATTTATTTATAAGTTTGCGGCAGCAAAAATATTTCAAGGTTATCGCTCATTTGCAAAAAAAAAAAGCAACAACAACAACAAAAGTATTATAATACACCTTTAAGCTAACAAGCGAAAAAAAAATTAATAATAATAAATTATTAGAATAAAAATTCTTAAATACACTGAGAGAAATTAAAGCAAAAAATCTAACAAAAAATTAACAAAAAAAATCAAATTAGCTTTGTAAGAGTTCTTTAAGACCGACTATCTTATGCCCTACACCATGAATTATGTTATTAAGATTAGTTAAGGTCTCTGAGAGACTTTATCAGACATACCGGAATGCGATGGTGAGATATTGAGTAAAAGCTTTAGAGTAAGCAATTTAAGAGCTTTGGAAGTATAGACTTCAAAACTATGTTAAGAATATCAATCAGAAGCCATTAACCCTCTAAGGGTTAAATGTGCTCATTCTGCAATGGCAGTAAAGGGCTTATCTGGACTGTGCTTGCGGTTATTATGTCTTACTGTCTTGAAATACATCTAATGAAAGCTTAAGTAGATTAGATTTTAAAACTATATTGTTAATATCTCTTAGTTTTGTTTTTCTGAAGACATGCTACGAGGGCGGAAATGACAAATTAATTTGTTTTATAAGTTTTCAAGTTTTTGAAAAGATTTCGTTCTCAAATATGTGGGATTTTTATATACCAAATGAAAGCTTTGGAAGGGCAGATTTCAAAACTGTAATAAGAACATCTCTTAGTTGCTCAAGAGTCATTGTAGGAGGGCGGCAATGTAAACATATTTCATTTTAACAGTTTTAAAGTTTTTGAGAAGTTTTTGGTTCAGGAGGACCAGTAGTTCTAAACTGAATAGACTTTCTATATGTCAAATAAAAGCTTTGGAAAGTTATATTCCACAACTGTATTTAATATATTAAAAAGTTTCTCAGGAGTCATTAAATAAGAGAGGAAATCTTAACATAATGTATTTTTACAGTTTTTCTAGTTTTAAAGCTTGTTACGGATTAGGCACTATAACTTTTTGGTAACTGAACCGATTTGAATGGTTTTTAGTAGGGAACAGCTGAGGGCTGTAATACAGAGCTGTTCGGAATTTTGGTGAATCATTTAATTATTAAAGTTGTAGAAATTGTTTGTTTGTTTATTATAAAAGAATTAAAAAACGAATAATTTTTTAATTACTTTTAATTAAATTTTTTAATTAACCAAATTCTTTCTCTTCTTTCTTTTTTATTGCAGATTAAACAAAATGGCTAAAACTTGAAAGTTGTGAGTGAAAAAAAAATTAAAATAAAAATAATAATAGTAATAATAGTAATAATAATAATAATAATAATAATAATAATAATAATAATAATAATAATAAAACAAATAAAATAAAGTAAAATAAAAATTTAAAAAAAAAATTATTAAAAATTTAAGTTTTTGACTTAAAATTTAAATTAAACTTATTTTTTTATAAAATCATAAATTAAAAAATATTTTAAATATTTAATAATTAAAAAAAAATTGGAAACATAATTTATTATTAAAAATAATATAATTTAATTATATATTTAACTTAAAAAATAATTATTAATTAACAAAAAATATTTAATATAACTTTTTGGAAAATTTTATTTAAAAAATAATATTAATATTTAAAAATTAAAACAACAACAACAACTATTTATTAAGGTGAGTAATTTTAAAATCGAAAAAAAATTCCTACACTGAACCAAAAAAAGTAGAAAATGCATTGCAAAAAGGTTGTAGAATTGAAAAAAGTAGGCCAACGAAACGTTTATTCATTATAACGAAAATTTGCATTAATTGTTTGTAAATTCTTCAAAATGAAGAAAAATTGTCAATATGACTATTTGAATTCGTTAATAAAAATGCAATTAATTTGATTAAATATTATTCAATTTGAATAAAACATTATTCAAATTGACAAAATTATTTAATTATTTATATTGATGAATATTATTCAATTTGAATATCGTATTTAAGTTAAATTTACATGAGAATTACGTTAAATTGTTGTAATAAATTAATGCATAAAATATTAAGGACCAAGGGAAGGAGTACTCCACAAACAAAGCAACTCTAATAGGTCTGGTCCCAATTTTTTATTCAAAAAACTGTTTTACTGGAAAAAATATAAGACAGACAGAATCTGGGGGAAAGGTAGCCCCCATACAAAGCAAATATTGATCGAATTTCGAATTTCTAAACATCAATTGCAGCGATAATTTTGTCCAAATTTAGTTTTTTTCTTTTTAAATCACGTCGATTTGTAAAATTTCTTTCATGATCTAAGACTGAGGAGAATTTTCTGAAGCCAAGCGCACCGGTTAATTGCTTGTTTTAGATAATAATTAAATGATGTAAGAAACGTAATTAACAACTAAAAATATGACAATGTCAAAAGGACGGTGGTAAGCGAACGAATGGTATTTCTGGTGAAAAGTTACTTTTGTGGATCAGCTGATCTTCCTTTAATGTCGTTGAAGCTCTACGAAAAGTTTTCGTTATTAATACGAAATTTGGTTCAGTTTCTAAACAAAAAGCTTTCTCCCTCTCTAATTTGCTCACAAAATAATATTTAGTGATCATGTCAAAGGTCATGTTTACAATGTAATGCAAGAGAGAGCACAAAATCTATTTTAATTAAAGAGCAAAAAATGCTCTCTTATTTATTTCAAACATTCAAAGAGCAAAACAAAGAGAGAAGAGAGTGCATAATATGCTCAAATGTTTCTTTTCTAGAACCGTTAGAGATTTCTTAATAAAATTTCATAAAGATGGAGTTGAAGTACTTTCGAGTTCATTTCGAGAAATTAAAACGCATATGTGGCCAGGAGCGTAGTCAGGTCTCCAAATGAAGCCACCTACCTCTTATCGTTAAGGAGATGAAAAAACAGCTAAATTTTATGAGAGAAAGCCTAATTTAGGTTAGCTTTTCAGTCAGGTTATATATTTCTTATACAAGTATTCGGTATCGGTGAAAACGTTAGAACTTCAAGATTCACAATTTTTTTTGAAGAAAAATTTAGTTAAATGTCTTTTGATGATTAAAAATTCATTAAAAAAATTAAAATGTTAAAATTTTTGTTATTAAATCCTCCACCACCACATGTGGTGATGACGGTATATAAACTTTGTCATTCCATGTGTAACACCAGAGTCCTTCTCTCAGGCCCCATTTAGTATATATGTTCTTGCATCAAATCAAAATCTGTTGAAAATATTATCATGCCAGAAATAATTGTCTGAATACAATTAAATTCAAACACATCATTTGCTATAGTCGGGTCACCAAACCGATATCGGAGACGACCTAAAAATTCCGAAAAAAAAAACTTTTTTAATTAATGAACAAAATATAAATGAATTTAAACAAAAATTTTACTTATAACTAACAAAATCTTCCAAATCGGCTCAATACGAAAAGAGTTATAGGCGAAAATATGCAAAATTTTGATACACCCCGAAATCTGTGTTTGATATGGATCGCAATTTTTAAGATAATTTACTGAAATTTGTCATATACAATAATAAACCCAAAGAAACAAAATTGTGCTGGGGTCATTATATGACCTCGCTCCCATAAAACGCCCCTTCCCGGAAAACGGATCTGAGCTTGTAAAACACTTTAAGAAACAAGGATTTCATTGGAGTTAATTATTCTAACTATCTTTAACGAATATTATTAATATGAACAATCTTGGTCCACATTTTGCTATAGCTCCCATATCAGACCTCTTCCCAGAAAATAGTTTTGAGCTTATAAATCTGTTAAATAAAGATCA
This sequence comes from Cochliomyia hominivorax, assembly GCA_004302925.2. Lineage (NCBI taxonomy): Eukaryota > Metazoa > Arthropoda > Insecta > Diptera > Calliphoridae > Cochliomyia > Cochliomyia hominivorax. The sequence continues at coordinate 95,447,320 of PYHX02000413.1, read as the reverse complement.
ATTTTATTGAAATTCGGCCCAAATATTTATCTAACTGTATTAAATATAAATTATTCATTAGGACAATATCGGTCCATATATTGCTATAGCTCCCATATAAGGTTAATTTTTGATCTTATAAAACAAGTAAACATGACCAATTCTCTTGAAATTTGGCTCAATTATTTTTCTAGCTATCTTCAATATATATTGTTAATCTGACCAATATCGGTTCAGATTCTTGGAAAACAAGTTTGAGCTTATAGAGCTCAAATAAAATAATAATGATTAAATATTTTTTTAAACTCTCTTTAATATATGAAACGAGTTTGACAATCACGAACTTTGGAGGAACACTGACTACACCCCAGACCCAATAGGCTTTTCTATTTCTCCATATCAATTCTATATTAAAAACTATTCAGTTCCAGACTTGTGAAAATTCTCTTTTGTCTAAAATCAATAAAGAATTTTTGGCGAATTAAAAAAATAACATATTTAAGGTGACCAACTTTAAGGGGTTCTCTACAATGGCCCTGGTAAGATAGAAGTCTGTTCTGCTGCAAATCAATTAGAAGATACCTCAGCTCTAATCTAGTAAAAAGTCATTAAAGATACCTTTAAGGGTTCAAAAGTTATAAGGCATTATTTTCAAAATAAGCGTTAAGGACACAGTAAAAAATAGAAATTTAAGAGAGTATTTAAGAGAGTATTCTTTTTTACATTAAGCAAGAGAGAGAGAGCAGCTGTTGATAAGATCGCTTTAGCAGTTTGAGATAAAAAATTCTCTTGTAATTTTTAAGAATATTTTTCTCTCTTTTTTTTAATAATTTTAATTTTCTTTATTTCTCTCTTTTCTTTACAGTTTTCTACATTATAAAAATTATATTTAATATAAAAATAATTCACTCAATAATTTAGTTATCTAACAAAAACAACAACATATTAATTTAAATAATAAATACAACAACAAGATCATCAATTTACCACTACAAGTATTATTAGCAGCATATTTATTAACACAAAAGCTACGCTCTCCCAATAACTCTCCCCCTTTCTCTTACTTTGTTAAATTCAAAAGGATCATAATTTTTTTAAAAGAGAATTGAATACGCTCTTTAACTCATAAGATACACATAAGTAACAACAACAACAACAAAAATTAAGCAACAGCAGCAGGTTTAAGGACAACGTGAATTAATTAAAAACAAACCAGGAGAAAACAAAAAAATCTTAATAATAAAATTAATTACAAAAACAAATTTAATAAAAAAAATTAAATAATAAAAAAAATATTTTTGTTTAAGAGAAAAACATATTTTTATAAGAGAATTATAAAAAAAGCTAGAATTTTAAGATTTGTTTATGATTAAGAGAGAAACATTGAAGGCTGATTAAGAGAAACATAAATATAACATTAAGAGTTAAAATTTAAGAGAACAAACATTTTATAATTCAAATAATTAAAAAGAGAAGAGACTGATTTTATTACATAAGCTGACAAATAAGAGATAATAATAAGAAAAGGGAAAAAAGCAAAGAGTTTAACATAAATAATTAAGAGAATTTTAAAATTATATTGATAATTAATTAAGAGAAAAAGTGATTGGGATTTAATCCATTTTTAAAAAAAAAGAGAACAATAAGAATTAAAAATGTTGAAAAAATTGAAATGTTTAGAGGCGGCCAACAATTTGGCCAGAGAAGCCTCCTCTTCCTCCTCCAACAACTCAAACTTAAATCAAACGCAACATTTACAAAACCATGCAACACAACATCAACAACAACAATAACACCACCAGTGTGAAAATCATAAAAACCGAGCCGTTAGATTTTGAAATGTTACATTTGGAAGAGAAAGATTTAAGAGAGAGAAATTTAACCAGAGACAATGAAACTACCACCACCATTACATCCTCCTCATCGTTATCCTCTTCTAACTCTTCCTCCTCCTCAGCAGCAGCAGCATCAGTCGCAAATACAAATAGCAATAATAATTTAAATTCACACACAACCTCCTCAAATCCTCCACCACAAAGATATCAACATGTTCAGGTGCAAACTGTACCCCCTCGACAAGGTATAACCAATTCGGGGGCTTCACAGAAAGTTATTTTGACTCCCAGAGTAGAATATGTGCAAATACCTCTTAGTAATGCGGAAAGGAATTTAAATAATGTTACGGGGAATTCACCACAAATAATTATTACACGCACTTTAAGTAACAACAATACTACAGTCTCTTCTTCGGGTCCAGGGACACATTCTCTACAACAACATATACCACGCAGACATTCGGCCAGTCCCTCGCAATATCATCGGCTCTCTTTGAATATTTCTCATAGCAACAATCACAATAATAACAATAATAGTCATTCAGCGCCTTCCTCACCACCGCCTTTACATCATCAGCAGCAGCAGCAACAACAACAACAACACCAACAAACGGCCCCAACATTCAACTCTCAACTCAGGTTCTTCTTCATCATCACAACATGTGCGTGTCATACGAGATGGTCGTTTGTATGAAGAAACTTTAACGCCTGTAAATGTACCTTTGCGCAGACATTCGGTATCGCCGCCACCTTTACAACATTATACGCGTAACGCGCCGGTTTCACCAGCCAACGGGGCTGGACTCGTTAGACGTTATACACCACAATCGCCGCCTTTACCTCCACCACCACCGCCTCCTCCCATCAACACAGGAAATCTTCATACAAATGTTGCTTCTTCCTCTTCAAACTCCGCCAATAATGGTTTATCAACAGGTCAGAAATATATAATAACTAATACACCCTCATCATCATCATCATTATCATCCTCTTCATCTCTCTCAAACTCTCGCAAATATGTGGTGAATTTAATCTCTAACTCACCTCATAATTCTTCTCATGGCAACAACTACAACAATCATAATTCAAACATTTCTTCAGGCTCCAGTCATCATGCTGCAACATCTCAGCAGCATATAATCATACCTTCAAACTCATCTCAAACATCAACCCAACTTCATTTACAACATCATCAACAGTCGTCAACCCATCATCAAACTCATATAAATCATCATTCGAATACAACTTCAAACTCTAACACTATTTATCATCATCAACATCAAACCCAACATCATCATTCACCTTCGTCATCTACATCCGTTTTAAATAATTCTTCTTCAACTTCTACTCATATATTTCGTACTCCTCCGGTAGTGTCCAGCAGTAGCGGTGGTCATCATCAACATCACTCCTCCAACTCGAAACTCTTCATCATCATCGTCTACTTCAAGTTTGAATCAAACCAATAATTGTAATACTGCCATGCGACCACCGCCTCCTCCTCCACCGCCCAAAATGAAACATTCCTCATCGTTGGGTCTAAATAATCATAATGTTATTGTCACCAATGGTGGGGGAGGAGGAGGATCTGGTGCTGGAGTAAATATGGCCGCCTCATCATCGTCGGCCAGCAGTTCGCAACAATGTCCACAATCATCAACAAGTTCAACATCTCAAATGAGTGGTTTGAATGGCAACTGTGAGGAGCCATCTAGTTCGATACCAGATTTAGGTAAGCGATCTTTTAGTTTTCTCTTTAATTGTATAATACTGGTGAAGAGATATGTTTCTATTTGAAGAGCATATTTTATTATTAGAATTTCTCTTAAAATTATATTCTCTTTAAACTTTTTTGACTAAAGATTTTTTCATTTCCTAGAATAATTATAAATTATTTTCTCTTCTAAGAGAAATTTCTCTTCTCTTAAAAAAAATCTCCTACTCTAAGAGAAAATAATTAAAAACAGCTTTAAAGAAACTCAGGGTGAAGAATCCGCTAAGAGGAAACCCAAGAGAAATCTTTAAAACAGAAACTTAGAATGAATCTCTTTCACGAAGACATTTGAGTAAAACTCTCTTCTCTTTAAAGAGAAAATGAAAATTCCCTAAGAGAGAAAATTTCGGAAAAATTCTCTATTGAGAGAAATTTCAATAAATCTCGATTTTTTGAAAATTTTCGATAAATCCTCGATTTTTCGAAAATTTTCGATAAATCTTCGATTTATAAAAAATTTTCGATAATCCTCGATTTTTAGAAAATTTTCGATAAATCCTCGATTTATAGAAAATTTTCGATAAATCCTCGATTTATAGAAAATTTTCGATAAATCCTCGATTTATAGAAAATTTTCGATAAATCCTCGATTTATAGAAAATTTTCGATAAATCCTCGATTTATAGAAAATTTTCGATAAATCCTCGATTTATAGAAAATTTTCGATAAATCCTCGATTTATAGAAAATTTTCGATAAATCCTCGATTTATAGAAAATTTTCGATAAATCCTCGATTTATAGAAAATTTCGATAAATCCTCGATTTATAGAAAATTTTCGATAAATCCTCGATTTATAGAAAATTTTCGATAATCCTCGATTTATAGAAAATTTCGATAAATCCTCGATTTATAGAAAATTTTCGATAAATCCTCGATTTATAGAAAATTTTCGATAAATCCTCGATTTATAGAAAATTTTCGATAAATCCTCGATTTATAGAAAATTTTCGATAAATCCTCGATTTATAGAAAATTTTCGATAAATCCTCGATTTATAGAAAATTTTCGATAAATCCTCGATTTATAGAAAATTTTCGATAAATCCTCGATTTATAGAAAATTTTCGATAAATCCTCGATTTATAGAAAATTTTCGATAAATCCTCGATTTATAGAAAATTTTCGATAAATCCTCGATTTATAGAAAATTTTCGATAAATCCTCGATTTATAGAAAATTTTCGATAAATCCTCGATTTATAGAAAATTTTCGATAAATCCTCGATTTATAGAAAATTTTCGATAAATCCTCGATTTTAGAAAATTTCGATAAATCCTCGATTTTTAGAAAATTTTCGATAAATCCTCGATTTTTAGAAAATTTTCGATAAATCCTCGATTTTTAGAAAATTTCGATAAATCCTCGATTTTTAGAAAATTTTCGATAAATCCTCGATTTTTAGAAAATTTTCGATAATCCTCGATTTTTAGAAAATTTTCGATAAATCCTCGATTTTAAGAAAATTTTCGATAAATCTTCGATTTTTAGTAAATTTCGATAAATCCTCGATTTTTAGAAAATTTTCGATAATTCCTCGATTTTTAGAAATGTTCGATAATTCCTCGATTTGTGAAAATTTTTTATCAATTTCATGATTTAATTTAGTAAATGACAGTTTCATAAATTGACTATTTAAAGAAATTTTTCTCTGTGTATCTTTTTATTTTAATTGTTTTGTAATTTATGACTTAATTCTAACGGTATTTTGTTTGTAAAACTATTTTCTTAAACATGAAACATGTTTTTACTTAAAACAGCTATTAATTGTCAATAAAATAAAGTAACAATTATTGAAAGCGCGAATGAAATAAAATTAAATTCGATTTCAACACAATAGAAAAAATCCCAGACTAAAATATTTAATATGTGTTAGAAAATGAGATAAATTGAAAAACAGTTGACCCTGAAGTCTTAAAGATACATTTTAGATAGAACAACTTAAAAAGGTGATATAACATTTAACTTCCTCCCCTCCTCTGTCTCTCTCACCACTCTCTCTCTCTGTCATTTTCTAAACACTTGTTATGACATAGAAATGTCTTACGAAAACCGTTGTCAAGTTGACAACAGAATTGGAGCAATAAATGGACCAGGAAATTATGAGAAATAATTACATAAAAATATTTAACTATTGAACTTTAATGAAATCACTAATTATGGTTATTTTCATATGTTATGTACATTTATTAAGGTCAATTGGATAAAATGTTTTATTCAGAAGCGGATGTTTTTTCTTTGTGTATTTTTTCTCTGTATTTTATGAGATTTGGAATCTGATCTCGATTTAATGTTAGAAAAACAATTAAACGTTTTAATGACAATATTACGACATTTATTACAAATCTTGCCGTTATTTACCTTGTAATATAAAACTCTAAACTTAATTATGAAAAAAAGTGAAAAATAATGAAAAATGAGTAAAATTAAATGTTTATAAACAAAAAAAAAGTCAGAAACGCAAAATCAAGAAACACTTAAAGGAAAAAATGACATAAATTAATTATTTAAGGGAAAATTTATTAAAATAATGGTTTCAATGGAGAAAAATTCTGATTTGAAGAAAATCTGCCAGGCTTTGTGATTATAAAGAAAAATTGACGTAAATACGGGATTTGAATTAAAATCGTTATAAATTCAAGATTTAGAAAAGAGTTAATGAATCATATATTTAAAAAGAGATAAATATAGAAATTTTTCGATTAAAACGTTCGATAAATGGACATTTTTCGATTAAATCGACGATTTATGGAAATTTTTCGATAAATCGACGATTTATGGAAATTTTTCGATAAATCGACGATTTATGGAAATTTTTCGATAAATCGACGATTTATGGAAATTTTTCGATAAATCGACGATTTATTGGAAATTTTTCGATAAATCGACGATTTATGGAAATTTTTCGATAAATCGACGATTTATGGAAATTTTTCGAATAAATCGACGATTGTATGAAATTTTTCGATAAATCGACGATTTATGGAAATTTTTTCGATAAATCGACGATTTATGGAAAATTTTCGATAAATCGACGATTTATGGAAATTTTTCGATAAATCGACGATTATGGATGGAAATTTTTTCGATAAATCGACGATTTATGGAAATTTTTCCGATAAATCGACGATTTATGGAAATTTTTCGATAAATCGACGATTTATGGAAATTTTTCGATAAATCGACGATTTATGGAAATTTTTCGATAAATCGACGATTTATGGAATTTTTCGATAAATCGACGATTTATGGAAATTTTTCGATAAATCGACGATTTATGGAAAATTTTCGATTAAATCGACGATTATGGAAATTTTTCGATAAATCGACGATTTATGGAAAATTTTCGATAAATCGACGATTTATGGAAAATTTTCGATAATCGACGATTTATGGAAAATTTTCGATAAATCGACGATTTATGGAAATTTTTCGAATAAATCGACGACTTATGGAAATTTTTCGATTAAATCGACGATTTATGGAAATTTTTCGATAAATCGACGATTTATGGAAATTTTTCGATAAATCGACGATTTATGGAAAATTTTCGATAAATCGACGATTTATGGAAAATTTTCGATAAATCGACGATTTATGGAAATTTTTCGATAAATCGACGATTTATGGAAAATTTTCGATAAATCGACGATTTATGGAAAATTTTCGATAAATCGACGATTTATGGAAAATTTTCGATAAATCGACGATTTATGGAAAATTTTCGAATAAATCGACGATTTATGGAAAATTTTCGATAAATCGACGATTTATGGAAATTTTTCGATAAATCGACGATTTATGGAAATTTTTCGATAAATCGACGATTTATGGAAATTTTTCGATAAATCGACGATTTATTGGAAATTTTTTCGTAAATCGACGATTTATGGAAAATTTTCGATAAATAGAAAATTCTCTATTTAAAGAGAAATTTCGAATTATCATTTTTATATCTAAAACTTTCAGTGTATTTCTCTTAATTGTTAATATTTTTTCATTTGTTTTTGTTTTTAAATCTCATGACGCGTCTATTTATTTTGTATCAGTTTCTTTATTTTTATTGTCTCTGGATTTTAAATTAACGTGTGCGTTTTATTAATTCAGTCTAAACTTTTTTAAACGTTTTTGTTTATAATATATTTTTTTTTTTAATTTTTGTTTATTTAAATTTTTGTTAGAATGAGAATTATCGTTTTAAATTAAATTAAACAAATTTTTATTAAAAGGAGAGAGAGAGAGTGAGTTTAAAAAGAAAAGAGAGTGAAATTCTTATTAGGAATTAATACGAGAAAACCAGGAATAGAGTGTTTGATAATTTTTTAAAGTGTATTTTATTTTTTTGTTTTATTAACTGTTTATTTTATAATTTATTAAACAAATAATCATTAAAATAAATGGATGTTTGGGTGCTAAAATAGTTCCTTTTTTGAAATATACAAAAATTATTAATTTTTATTATTTCTACAATAATAAGAAAATTTTAAGCGTTTTTTGCGGCTGCTTGTCTATTTTATCTTCTTGCGCTTTATTATAATGATTTTTGACGTTTTGAGTATTTTGTTCTTTGTTGTTGTCATAATATTTTTTTCAGAAATATTTTGAAATGTTAGAATTTTGAAAATGACCTGTAAAATAATTAATTTTAATTTTAGGAAATTTCATAAAATTAAGCGGATTTTTTCTAATAAAGTGTGAACATCAAAACTTTTCGATAAAATCTCACAATTATTGATGAATTTTATCACGAAAAATTCTCAATTTATAGAAAATTTTCAATAAAATCCGATATTTAACGGAAAATTTTCGATAAATCCAAACAACTTAGAACAAAATTTTCGATAAATCCACAATTTATAGAAAAAATTTTCGATAAATCCACAATTTATAGAAAATTTTCGATAAATCCACAATTTATAGAGAAATTTTCGATAAATCAACAATTTAATAAAAAATTTTCGATAAATCAACAATTTATAGAAAATTTCGATA
>PYHX02000413.1:95421939-95438642 GCA_004302925.2 Cochliomyia hominivorax | reverse complement strand
TTAAAAAATAGTATAATTGTTTTAAAAACTATGAATTATTTTATAGTCCATACTACATACTAATCGGTAGTCCAGACTTAAGAATATTTTTTTATTTTAGACAAGTGTCTAAAGATTACTTTACAGTTTACTTTTAAACAAATTTACAAGCTTAAGCTATAGACCACTTTATAGTCAAGATTTTTAGTCCAGTTTTAGTGGAATTGTTTATAGTTTAAAAAATGCACAAAATTTTAATTTTCACCACATTTTCGTTAAAAGTACGCATAATATTTTTGTGTCCAAAATGATTGAAATGGTCAAAACATGTTGATTTTAGTCATTAATCTTTACCTAAAACACCCAACACCCAAAACAACAACAACAAAAAGAAACATTTATTACAATTTCAAATATTTCAAGCACGTAAATGTTTAAATTCAAATAAATTATAAATTTTTTTGGCTGAACTAAATTTAAAGGGCTTCTTTAGTGTTTTTGGGGGAAAAAAATATTCAAACATCGAAAATTTTTGTGTGTCTGTAAACACCTTGACTTTGAAAACCTTTTCGACAAAAACAAAATAATTGAGACAAATTTTTTTTGGGTTGGAATTATTATTATTTTTGTGGTATACGCTTCCTTATGAACGTACATAAGTACGTACCTCTAAACAATTTGAAAAAAGAAAAAATGAAATTTTGTATCTGAGTGCTTTTTTCTCGTGTATTTCTGAAGTTCAAGTTCGTTATACGCATTTTTAATTTAGTTAACATTTTTTGTGTATTTTTTCGAAGATCTCTGATTTTTTTGTTTGTAATTTAAAAAAGAGAAGTTTTTTTTCAGTTTTATTTGAATTTTATTCTCAAATAAAATAATTATTGTTAACAATATTTTTTTGTTATATATTCAAGGGTAATTATTTTGAGTCACTTTAGATTTATTTTAACTTCTTGTTCTATTGTCGCTTATGTACTCTATAAGAATTAAATAGAGTTTTTTAAGAATTAGAGTTCTTTTTGTATCTAAGGCCTTTTTGTATGGAAATTATAATAATATTTAATTGAGTCGTAAATATTCTTCAAAAATAATCTGTTTAATATAATTTATTTTAACGTTTTTTAGAGGGGGAAAACGTGCCAAAATTTTGGTAGAATTCAAAATCAGGTAATAGTATAATATAAATAAGTGTATACAATTAAAAAACATATAATTAAAAAAGTAAAAAATTGTCTAAGAGGTTAAAAATCAGTATAAGAGTTTTGTAAACCAGTATAAGAGTTTTAAAAATCAGTATAAGAGTTTTGTAAACCAGCATAAGAGTTTTAAAAATCAATATAAAAGTTTTATAAATATGTCTAAAAGTTTTAAAAATTATTATAAAAGTTTTGTAAATATGTATAAGAGTTTTAAAATTGAATTTAGAAGTATGTATTAGAGTTTTTTAAATCTATTCTTTAAAATTTTTTAAAGTATTTTTGAAGTTGGATAAAATAAGTCTTTTTGAAAGTCAAAAATGATTTATACAAGTTTTGAGATATATAAGAGTTTTCGGAAATAGTATAAAAGTTGTCAACACATGTATATGAGTTCAACAATTGAATATTAGTTTTAAAATAGCATATAAGAGTTTTAAAATTTTTCATAAAGGTTTTAAATGATGTATATAATGTATATACGAGTTTTTAAATTCTGGATAGAAGTTATTGAAATGCGTATAAGATCTTTTTACAAATGTATAAAAGTTTTAAATTTTTCCAAAAAAATTTCGAAAGATTTTAACAGATTTTTAAAACATATATAAAAGTGTTTAAAGTTTGTATAAGAGTTATTAAATTTTGTATAAGAGTTATTTGCACATGTAAGTCAAGCATTAAAAGTCTTTTCAAAAATTTAAAAAGTTAAATAGAAGATTTGAAAGATGTTCCTAGCTTGTATAAGAGTTTTAAAACTGCATAAAGTGTTGAGGCGGTTAAGAGTTGCATTAAAGTTTTCAAAATTGAAATTTTTTAAAATTGTATATATATATTTTTTTAATTGCAGCATTATTTAATAATTTCAGAAATCTGTATAACACTTAAAAAATAGTAATTTTGAAGTTTGCAAGATCAATATAACAGTTTTAACATTGGTAAAATAGTTTTCGATGGTCTGTAAAACAGTTTCGAAATGCTGTATAACAGTTTTTACACCGGTATTACAGGGCTGTTTAACAGTTTGGAACAAATGTATTACAGTATAAAAGTTTCAATTGGTAGTAAAACAATTTTGAAGAGTTTTATAACAGTTTTAATATCACCATGACAAATTCAATGCACTGTTTAACAGTTTCCAAGAGTTTTATACTAGTTTTAACATCTGTATAACAGTTTCGATGGGCTGTATAACAGTTTCAAAACAGTTTTCAATTGTATGTGTAACAGTTTTGAAACCAGTGCAACAGTTTCGATGGGCTGTAAAATAGTTTCGAACAGTTATATAACTGTTTAACAACTGTATAACAGTTTTGATAGCTTTATAATAGTTTAAACACTGGTATAATAATTTCGTTCGGTTTTGTTACACTTTTAAAGAGGAGTAGTTCATTTTGTAATTATAAAAGTGGGTTCTTATAACTTAATAATAATTTAAAAATCTGTATAACAGTTTCGAAAAGCCGTAAAATATTTACAAGTTATAGTATAACAGTTTTAAAACGAATTGAAGTAAGTTAAAAAATGCTAATATTATATTTTAACCAATATAAAAGTTTCTGAATATTGTATAACAGTTTTAAAAACATGTATAACAGTTCAAAATTTTTTAGTTATAAAAAATCTTCATTATCCTCCACCTGGTAAGCTTTCTTTATTAGAAAGAAATGCGTATGACATGTTTTATATAATTTGTGTCTTTTTCTCAAATTCTTAAAAAAATTTATTCTTTTGTTTTTGTTTTCTTTTTTATATAAAAAATAAAAACAGAGTTTGAAAAAGAACTGAAAATAAAAGACCAAAGAGCAATCAAAAAAAGAAGAACTAACAATATTTTAGGTTCTTTTTTTGTGTTTTACCAAAATCCAAAAAATAAGTGTCAATGTCCGAACAACCTTGAAAGAACTTTACAAAGTCAGCTTTTTTCATGTTATAACACAAAAAATGGAGATTTTATAATTTGCAAAAAAAATTTTAATGACATAAAAAATACAGGAGAATAATAAAGAAATAAAGAAAACAAAAAATTTGCGAATTAAAAGTAGTAAATAATAAAAGAGAAAAATTGGGAAAGAAAAATTTTGCAAAATAAAAAGAAGATTTATTTGGGAAAGAGACGATAAAAGGAGATTCTATAAGATTTTTTCTAATTTTTAAAATTTAATTTATGAAAATTTAAACATTTTTTTCTGATATAAAATTATAACAATTTGGTTTATAGTTTAGATTATAGCAGTTATAGTTCAGAATCATAGTGATAAAATAAGTTTAATCGGTGATCACTTGTCATAGAGTCCAAAAATTAATATTATAGACTGTACTATAATCCAGGTAGTTCTGCTTATATTTCAGACTGCAGTACAGTTTATAGTCTAGATTGTCGTCCAGATATCAGTTCAAATTTTACTTAGTCCATACTTCAGTCCAAACTTTAATACTGACTATAGTCTAAAATATAGTTCAGTCTATAGTGCAGACAGTAGGCCATACTATAGATCAAACTAAACCATACTAAAGTACAGGTAATAGTTCAGATTATAATCCAGCCTTTAATCCAAACTTCAGCCAAAACTATAGTTAAGAATCCAGACCACATTATAGAGCAAACCAAAGCACAGACTATAGTTTAGACTATAATCCAGACTATGGACCAGACAATCCTGACTATAGTCCAGCCTTAAGTCCAAAATATAATCCAGAGACAGTTTAGACCTGTCTTTACTAACATTAACATTATTTTTGTAAACTTTCTTGAAAACTCATTAAAATGCTTAAATTCTGTTAAGTTTCATGTTATTAACATTTTATTCTAATGTTTTTGTTGTTATTTTAATGATTGTTTTTACATTTAACCAGAAAAAAAAACTATAACAAAATTCTCTGTTCTTTTGAAACACGACGGAAACAGAAAGTTGTTTAACCACTTCGTGTAGTGTTATACCCTCCATGACCACAAGTGGTGTGAAGAGGGTATACTAAGTTTGTCGTTTCGTGTGTAACGCTAAGAAGGAATCATTTCAGACATTATAATGTATATATATTCTTGAATCAAATCAAAATCTGAGTCGATTTAAATATGTCTGTCTGTCTGTCTGTGTATGTACAAACCTATTGAAGATTCTTCACAGCCGATTATAGCGCCTTTACTTATTTTTATGTTCATTACACGAATTCTTTTCATTATGTCTCTTTTGTTATTTAATAAAAAAAGAGAGGATTTCCTTTCTCCCCCTAAAATTGAAGAACAGTAACACACAAACACACTCACATAGATTTCACAAAATGTAAACTAGAAAAAAGGTAACAAATTAAATACTCGAAAAATGTACGAAGTAAATTATTTATTGTCTTAATTGTTATTGTAAAACAAGTAAGAATGCTATAGTCAGTCTAGCCTGACTAAACAGTACCCTACACCACAATATTGGTTACGAAAAAAGTAATGAACGACCCTCCAATAATTTTATTTTGTGATTTTTTTAAATGTGCAGTTTTTGCGTTTTAACATGAATTTTGTGAGATGCGAAATTATGGACCAACCCTCGTATAATTTTGCAAATCTATTTATGCTTATATTTATCTTAATGTGAGATTCATGCCCTTTAAAGTGTTATTCTGAAGGGGACTTGAATGGGATATATGAGGATCAATGGACCGACTCTCGGATAATTTTTCATATCGACTTAAAATATTAAAGAACTGTTGAATTTCGTTAAAATCATTTTATATTTAGGACTTTTAGGAGCTTATAATCTCCTTTCATTAGGACATTTTATGGGAGGTACCTGAAATATTGCACCGAAGGCTTTTGTCCTTAATAATATGTACTAAATTTCATCAAGATATCTCAAAAACTGCGAGCTGTAGAGTGTTCAAAACGTTTATAAGGACAGCCAGCCAGCCGGACAGACAGAAGGACGGACATCGACTCAGAAAGCGATTCTAAGTCGAACGGTATACCTTAAGACGCCATTTTATCTGTATGTTACAAACATCAGCACAAAAGCATAATACCTTAAACACCTACGTTGGTGTAGGGTATAAAAAAACAACAACAATACTATTTTATAAAAAAAACCCTTTGTTATTGTATTTTGTTATTGTTTTTTTTAGAAAAATAGTTGTTTTTTAGATTCTTAAAAAAAATTGATTATTTTTTCTATTTTCTCCCCATTAAACGTAATTGTTTTTGTTATTGTTTTTCTTATTCTTCTTCTTAATATTTCATGCTTGATTTTGAAATCAAAAGTCATTTCTTTTGTTTATCTTTTAATACTTTCTTCGTTGAATTTTTCTTTCGTTCTTGTTTTGCTTTCTCTACTTTTTACTTTCTTCGTTAATGACCATAAATTCTCTTGTTTGTTGTTTGTTTTTTAAGGTTGCGCCAGCGCTGTTGAAGATTAGAATTTAAAAAAAAATGAAAAAAAGAACAAGATAAATTACATAATTATAACTTTCTTTTTAATGTTATCAAATTCTTTGTTTACTTTCTTCTATTTTTTTATTAGAAAATGAGTTTTTTATGTTTTTTATGTTTGTTTTTGGATTTGGGAAAAAGACCTTAATTTAGTGATCTTGAAATTAAAATTAGGTTAATGGATTCTTAGAAAAAAGGACAGAATTTAAAAGAAATTGTTACAACATTCTCAAATCTAAAGTGGAACTAAACCTGAACTTGAACTGATATAAAAAAAAATATTTTGAAAATTTCCTCTAAAAGGAAAAATACCGAAAATTTTCCTTAAAAAGGAAATTTTTGGAAAATTTCTTCTAAAAAGGAAATTTTTAGAAAATTTCTTCTAAAAAAGGAAATTTTTAGAAAATTTCTTCTAAAAAGGAAATTTTTAAGAAATTTCCTCTGAAAACAATTTTTTTAGGAAAATTTCTTTAAAAAAATTTAGAAATTTTCCTGTAAAAAGGATATTTTTAGAAATTTTCCTCTACAAAGGATATTTTTAGAAATTTTCCTCTACAAAGGAAATTTTTAGAAAATTTCCTCCAAAAAGGAAATTTTTAGAAAACTTCCTCTAAAAAAGAAATTTTTAGAAATTTCCTCTAAAAAGGAAATTTTTAGAAAATTTTATCTAAAAAGGAAATTTTTAGAAAATTTCTTATAAAAAGGAAATAAATAGGAAATTTTTAGAAAATTTCCTCTAAATAGGAAATTTTTAGAAAATTTCCTCTAAATAGGAAATTTTTAAAAAATTTCCTCTAAATAGGAAATTTTTAGAAAATTTCCTCTAAATAGGAAATTTTTAGAAAATTTCCTCTAAATAGGAAATTTTTAGAAAATTTCCTCTAAATAGGAAATTTTTAGAAAATTTCCTCTAAATAGGAAATTTTTAGAAAATTTCCTCTAAATAGGAAATTTTTAGAAAATTTCCATTAAATAGGAAATTTTTAGAAAATTTCCTCTAAATAGGAAAGATTTAGAAAATTTCCTCTAAATAGGAAAGATTTAGAAAATTTCCTCTAAAATGGAATTTTTTAGAAAATTTCCTCTAAAAAGGAAATTTTTAGAAATTTTCTTCTACAAATGAAATTTTTAGAAAATTTCCTCTAAAAAGGAAATTTATAGAAAATTTCCTCTAAAAGGAAAATTTTTAGAAAATTTCCTCTAAAAGAAAATTTTTAGAAAATTTCCTCTAAAAAGAAAATTTTTAGAAAATTTCCTCTAAAAAGAAAATTTTTAGAAAATCTCCTCTAAAAAGGAAATTTATAGAAAATTTCCTCAAAAAAATAAATTTATAGAAAATTTCCTCTAAAAAATAAATTTATAGAAAATTTCCTCTAAAAAGAAAATGTTTCGAAAATTTCCTCTAAAAAAGAAATTTTTCGAAAATTTTCTCTAAAAGGGAAATTTTAAGAAAATTTCCTCTAAAAAGGAAATTTCTTGAAAATTTTTCTCTAAAAAGGAAATTTTTAGAATATAACCTCTAAAAGGGAAATTTTTATAAAAATTTCTCTTAAAAGGAAATTTTTCAAAAATATTTCTGTAAAAGGGAATTTTTTAGAATATTTCCTCTAAAAAGGAAATTTCTATCTAAGAACGAAATAAAAAAAATCTCCAAAACAAGAAATTAAAAAAAAAATTTGCATTATAAAGGTAAATTTTCTGATATTTTCCTCTAAGAGGGCAGGAAGGAATTTTTAAAAATTTTCTTCTTAAAGGAAAATTTTTAGAAAATTTCCTTGAAAAGGGAAATTTCATGATAATTCATGTTTGTATTAAAAATTGTCTCGTTTTACCTTAAATGCTTTAAAAATGTTAATGTTTATTTGTTGTCTTGTTTTATATTTTGTAAAATTTATTTTTATTTTCAAGTTCAATGTCATTTGAAAATTTTAAAGTTCATTGTTTTTTTATATTAAATTTAATTTTTTGTTTGTTTGTGTATTTCAGCGTTAATGAATTAAATGTAAATTAAATTATTCTTAGGCCTTTTTTTGTTTATTATTATTTTTTTCAATATTTAAAATATTCTGCCTGTGTGTGTTCATGTTTATCTGTGTGTGTTTGTGTGAGCTTTTTTGTAATTTATGTAATAAAACAAAATTACTTTAATTTTTTATTCAATAATTAAAATTATATTTTTATTATGTAGAACAATTTGTGTGAATCACGTAACTTCAATGTAAAAAAAAACTTCAATTCAAATATTTCAAAAAAAAAGCAGTTAAAGTCGATAATGTTTGAAGAGAAGAAGGGGAAAAGGCGACTAAATTTAACTGAATTATGTGTTAGATGGAACGTAGGCCAGAGTTTCGGATAATGATTAATGAAGAAGAGATAAATGGTCTAAAAAGAACTTTAATTCATAATATCTTTTTATAAAATTCCTTAAATTTGTCTTCTTTCAATGCGCTCCAAATCAATTCTTGTTATTATTATTTCCAACAGTTGATCGATTTTCACTTCTTGTAACGTTTACATTTATTTTGCATCTCTATGAAAATACTGACAAAAGTTTTCTAATACAAAAAAGCTCTTAACCAAAAAGAACTTAAATTACATTAATTTCAATAGAAACAACAGCGACACTCAGTTCATAACGATAAAATATGTAAACATTGTTAACATTACAATAAGCTTTTAACAAAAGAGAGTAAGAGAGACCATAAATAGCAGAGTCACTCAAAAAGTGTTTGGCTTGACTATACAAATTATATGAAACTAGAGACCACCAGGTGGCGCAAAACAAACAAATCAAACTTGAAATTTTCGAAAATAAAAAATTTCCAAAAATTTCCTTTTTAGAGGAAAATTTTTTAAAATTTCCTTTTTAGAGGAAATTTTCTAAGAATTTCCCTTTTAGAGGAAATTTTCTAAAAATATCCTTTATTGAGGAAATTTTCTAAAAATATCCTTTTTAGAGGAAATTTTCTAAAAATAACCTTTTTTTAGAAAATTTCCTTTTTAGAGAAAATTTTCAAAAAATTTCCTTTTTAGAGGAAATTTTCAAAAATTTTCCTTTCGAGAGGAAATTTTCAAATTTTCGAGATTAAATTTTCAAAAATATCCTTTGAGAGGAAATTTTCTAAAAATTTTCTTTTTAGAGGAAATTTTCTAACAATTCCCTTCTTAGAAGAAAATTTTCTAAAAATTTCCTTTTGAGAGGAAATTTTCTAAAAATTTCCTTTTTAAACAAAATTTTCCTAAAAATTTCCAAAAATGTTCTTTATCTAAAAAATCCCTTCTTAGAGGAAAATTTTCTAAAAATTCCCTTCTTAGAGGAAAATTTTCTAAAAATTCCCTTCTTAGAGGAAAATTTTCTAAAAATTTCCTTTTGAAAGAAAATTTTCTAAAAATTTCCTTTTTAGACAAAATTTTCCTAAAAATTTCTAAAAATGTTCTTTATCTAAAAAATCCCTTCTTAGAGGAAAATTTTCTAAAAATTCCCTTCTTAGAGGAAAATTTTCTAAATTTTTTTTAAAGAAAATTTTCCAACAATTCCCTTTTAGAAGAAACTTTCTATAAATTCCCTTTTTTACGGCTTAATTTCAAAAAATTCCATGTTAAAAGCAAAATTTCTAAAAATTCCCTTCTTTAAGGAAAATTTTTAAAAATTCTATTTTTTAAGGAAATTTTCTGAACTTCTTAGGAAAATTTTTGAAAAATTTATTTTTTATAGAAATTTTTTGAGAGATTTTCTAAAAATTTCCCTTTTAGAGGAAATTTTCTAAAAATTTCCGTTTTAGAGGAAATTTTCTAAAAATATCCTTTTTAGAGGAAATTTTCTAAAAATATCCTTTTTAGAGGAAATTTTCTAAAAATATCCTTTTTAGAGGAAATTTTCTAAAAATATCCTTTTTAGAGGAAATTTTCTAAAAATATGCTTTTTAGAGGAAATTTTCTAAAAATTTCCCTTTCAGAGGAAATTTTCTAAAAATTCCCTTTTTTAAGGAAAATTTCTAAAAATTCCCTTTTTAAGGAAAATTTCTTAAATTCCCTTTTTAAGGAAAATTTCTAAAAATTCCCTTTTTTAAGGAAAATTTTCTTTTTTAAGGTAAATTTCTAAAAATTTCCCTTTTTAAGGAAAATTTCCAAAAATTCCCTTTTTTAAGAAAATTTTCAAAAATTCCCTTTTTTAAGGAAATTTATTAAACATTTTTTAGGAAAATTTTAAGGAAATTTTTTGAAAAAGTGTCTTTCTAAAGGAAATTTTCCGAATGTCTCCTTTTCATGGTTAAAATCTCTTTTTAATAGAAAATTTTGTGAAAATTATTTTAACAAGAATTTTTTTATTAAATTTCCTTTTTATAGAAAATTTGTTGAAAATTTCCTTTACATAGGAAATTTGTTGAAAATTTCCTTTATATAGGAAATTTTTTTTTAATTTCCTTTATATAGGATTTTTAAAATTTTTTTAAATTTATTTTTTTTTTTTGTAAAATATATTTAGTTTTGCTCTCTCTCTCTCTCTCTCTCTTCCTCTCTCTAGATTGTAATATTATTCATAATTGACGTCACACAGTGCATTGAATTTAACAAAATGTAAAGAAAACACGAATCACAAAATAAAGTGAATTCTATCAAAATTGAGTTCATGAACGTTTGTCGACTTCAATTGGCACAAAGCGACAACAACAAACAATGGAAACTAAAACTATCAAAACGTATAAACACTTACACATCCGAACATATACATTTACTCTTAATATTATAACATCATAAAAAAGCTCTCTTTTTTTGTACTCAAATTGCAGTCGTATTTGTAAATAAACAAAAAATATACGAAGTCTTAATAAAAAGCTTTTTTTAACGAATGTTTTTGTAAATATTAGCGACGAGTTAAAAATGCATTGCAACGAAGAAGAAATACAAATGTAAATGCATTTGCTACATAATGAAACGAATGAAAGAGAGTTTTAAGAGAAGTGAGTAAAAGAGTGTTAGAAGAGCGAAGAGGATAATGCACGTGCAGTATAGTTTCTTTATTGATTGTTGTAAATAAAGAAGAGTGTAAAGGTTTTAGTATCAGTGTTGCCAATTTAGTGATTTTTCCGCTAAATCTGAATAGCGGAAATTCTAGCGATTTTTACGCAAATAAGAAATGGAATTCCAAAAAAATACACCATCCTTGTCTGCAACATGTTGCACCGTGAGTCAGAAAAAAATCTGTTAGTTTGGATTGGCTGGTTTTATTCATTAAAAATTGGATATACCGATTGCACAGGAGTGTGGCTTTATTACTCTGACAGTGGAGCAGGATTTTTAAGAAGCTGAAACAATTATTTTGATTGGAAAACAAACAAAAAATTTTGACATCCACTTTGGTGTTCAGAGTTATACAAGTTATAAAGCTGCACCAGTTGCGGATTTAAGCGTTTTTTTTTGAACGCTAAAATTTGCTGAGTTAATGATAATTGTTAGGCAAAAATTGACAACACTGTTGATAGTTGTAAATGAACAAGAGCAACACTTACACTCTTTTACGTTTGTGAGAACATTAATGTTTTAATAGCAAATAAAATAGAGACAATTTAGCGTTTTTTTTCTGCGATTAATAAAATAGAACTAATTTTTGTCATAAAAATAAAGATTTTCAAATAATTTTTAATAGTTTTTTTTTTTCAATAAAAATTTATTTGTAACGAATTTTATTTAATGTTTAATTTAATTTGAAATAAATAAAATATTAAAAAAATATTGCTTTGTTCAATTAGCCACACTTGATTTGGTTTTCATACCCTCCACCAACAAAAATGGTGAGAGGAAATATTAACTTTGACATTCCGTATGTAACGATAAATAGGAATCATGTCTGATTCCATGATGTATATATATTCTTACATCAAATCAAGATCTGAGTCGATTTAGCAACCTGCCTGCCTGTTTGTTCTCGGCACAATAATTTACAGGACTCGATAAAATTTAACTATCAAAATCGGTTCAGTAGAAACAAAGTTATAGTCAAAATATTACAAATTTTATGATTCATTAAGTGTTTGACATAAACGATTATATAATGTATACGTTTATGTGTGTATTTATGAGAGTGTATGTACGAAACATAAAGTATTTACTTCGCATACATTTGAGGTGGAGGGTATTGAATATTCGTCATAACCGAAGCAAGTAAAAATGCTACTTGTTTTTTATTTCTACTTATTCAAATTATTGTTGTTTTTTTTATGTCGTTATGATTTTTACAAGGTTAATTGTTGTTGTTGTTTTCTTTTTTGTAATTTTAACTAAAACAACAACACTAACATTGCAACGTTGTCATAAATATTATTTGTGTCTTATGGAAAATATTGTTTGTTCACTAAAGGAGGGTGACATGTTTTTCAAGCATAAAATTCTAAAGAGGAATGAGAGGCAAAGAGCACAACAAAAGCTTGCTCTGGTGATTGTAATGAAGGCGAATGAACTAAATTGACCTGCTTTGAATTGACCTCTAAAAACAATTTTAAATGATAGATTTTTTGTTATAAGAGAAATAATACGAAAAAGCAACAATTTTACAAAATAATGAAAAAAAATATTTTTCAAAATAAATTTTTATAAAATTTAAGGCGAAAATAATATTTTAAAGCGAATTAAAAAATCTTTAGATTGAATTTTCATAAAAGCACGATTTTTTCATAAAAAATAATTTTCAGAGCAATTTTTAATAAAATTTTAGTTTTAGAGCGAATTCGAAAAAATTTATATTCAGAGCGAATTTTTATAAAATTTCCTTAAGGTTGAATTTTCATAAAGGATCTCATTAAAAATAATTTTCAGAGCAATTTTTTTATAAAATTTTATTTTTAGAGCGAATTCGAAAAAAAATTATAATCAGAGCAAATTTTTATAAAATTTGCTTAAGGTTGAATTTTCATAAAGGATCCCATTAAAAAATTATTTTCAGAGAAATTTTTAATAAAATTTCACGTTTAAAGCGAATTTTCCTAATAATTTTTCTAAATTTTTTTTAATATAATAATAAAAATTTCGTCTAAAATCGAATTTAAAGAAATTTAAAATTGAATGCAAATTTTATTTTTAGAGCGAATTTACAAAAAAATGTGCATTTCCAAGTGAATTTTGATAAGATTTCTTTTTCAGGGCGAATTATGAATAATATTTTTACAAAACAAATTTTCATAGAAATTTCTTTTTCAAAGTGAATTTTTTATAAAAATTTCCTTTTCGAAGCGAATTTTTAATTAAAATTTCATTTTCGAAGAGAATTATCATGAAAAATCGATCTAAATCGAATTTACCTTTTTAAAGCGAATTTTTATTATGATTTTTTACAGCAACCTTTCATAATTCTTATTTTTCAAGAGAATTTTCCTTAAATTTCCTTTATAAAGGGAATTTTTATAGTTTTTTTAAATTTCCATTTAAAAGTGGATTCTTATAAAATTTCATTTTTACGGCGATAATTTATTTATTTTTTCTTTCCTAAAAGAATATCTTTAGAGCGAATTTTAAATAAAATTAATTTTCGAAGCGAATTCTCGCAAAAAAATCGATTTTAAGCGAATTCAAATTTTTAAAGCGAATTTGTATTATTATTTAATTTATAGGAAATTTTCATAAAATGTTTGATTTTAGGCGATTTTTTTTTTTTGCTTTAGTGATTTTTTTTTTTTATTAAATTTTCTGTTTTAGGGCAAATTTCTTAAAATTAATTTTTAGTGCAATTTTTTCCCACTTAACGATTTTTTAAATTTTCTTTTAAAAACTAATTTTAATAAATTTCCCTTTTCGAGTGAATTAATTTTTTCCGAATTTGCTTTTTACAAAGAATTCTTATAAAATTTTCTTTGTAGAGCATTTTTCCGTAAATTTCCTTTTTAAAGTGAATTTTTATAATATTTCCTATTTTGAATGAAATTTAATAAAATTTCCTCTTGAGAGCGAATTTAAAAAAATTCCTCTTTAGAGTGATTTTTTAGTAAATTTCTTTCCTGAAAGAAATTCTATATAATTTCCTCTTTGGAGCGAATTTTTATAAAATTGTTCTTAAATTTTTTTCAAAGCGAATTAACAAAAAATTAAACTAAATTTTCATTTTAGAACGAATTTTGAAAAAAATGTCCTTTTAAGAAAATCTCCCCATTTGTGCATTATTACAAGTCTTTTGTTTGTTGTCACATTTTGCAGTCCATGTATTTCTTGTTCAAACCACAAACAAACGAAAAGCAACAACAAAAACTATAAATTAATAAATAAAATAACTATAAATTAAGAAATAAAAAAGCAAGAAAACACGAGACTTGAGGAATTTTGTTCATTAAAAAATGAACATAAAATTTACACATAAACACACATGACACACATATATGTGCAACACAATTGCAATGTTTCATTTGAATTTATTTGCTCTTGCTCCACTCAGAGTTTTAAATTAAATCAAGAAAATAAAAATGAGAACATGAGAAAATGTCTGCCGATTTATTGCAAATGTTTGTAGGTATGTATGTGTATGTGTGTGAGTGTGTTTTCATTTGATATGTAAACAAGAGGATAACAAATCGAGAATTAAAACAACAACAAAAACTACAACACAAACTAGTTGTGAGACTGTGAATAATGAACGACATTGAACTCGTTATTTTCATATAAAAAAAATAAAAGTGAAAAATACGTGAAACTCAAAAACTAAAAAAAGATAAACTTGAGATGAAAATTTTATAAATTTTGGCGGTTGACAACAAAAACTTAAACTTTATTTTTTTTAAATTAAAAGTAAATTCGTTCAAAAAAAGGTCGATTAAAATTAAAATGTTTATTTCTGATAAGAAATTCTCAAGGAAAAGGAAATTTTGGTAATTTTTGAAATCTCATCAAAATTCGATTTGAATGGGAAATTTGCTTAGGAACGATATTTTTAGACGAATTCGTATTGAGAAGGAATTTTATGAAAATTCGTTTTATAAAAGAAATTTTAAAGGAATTCGCTTTAAAATGGAATGTTTTTAAGAATTCGCTTTAAAAACGCAAATTTTATAAAAGTTCGTTTAAAATAGGAAATTAAGAAATTTTATGAAAAATCCTTCAATATAAGAGTTACCCCAAAAAAGGAGATTTTATAAAAATCCGTTCTAAAAAGGAAATTCAGGAAATTTTGTTAAAAATCCACCATAAAAGGAAATTTTATAAAATTCGCTTTAAAAAAAAGAAAACTAAGCAAATTTTATGAGAAATCTCGCATAAAAGGAAGTTTTATAAAAACTTACCAAAAAAAAAAAAGAAATTTTTTAAAATTTCCCCAAAAGAGGACATTTAATATAAATCCCCTCTAAACAGGAAATTCAGCTTATTTTGTTAAGAAAAAACCCTCAAAAAGGAAATTTAAAAAATCGTTAATAAAGAAAAATAAGGAAATTTTATAAAAATTTTCCCAAAAAGGAAATTTTATAAAAATTTACTCTTAAAGAAAAATTAAGGAAATTTTATGAAGAATTCATCAGAAAAGGAAATTGTATAAAATTTTACCAAAAATAAGAAAGTATTATTAAAATTCCCTTTTAAATTCAAATTTTTTTAAATTCGCTTTAAAAAGGAAATTTGTAAAAAATTCGCTCTTAAAAGGAAATTTAAGATATTTTTTAAAAAATCCCTCAAAATAAAAAGAAAATTTGTAAAAAATTCGCTCTAAAAAGGAAATTTGTAAACAAACGTAAATCGAAAATTTCATAAAGATTTTCTCTAAAAGGAAATTTACTGAAAAAGCCGTTTAAAAAGATAATTTAAAAAGGAAATTTTATAAAAAATCGTTGTAAAAAAGAAATTTGCTGAAAATTCGTTTCCAAAAGGGAAATTTATAAAATAAATAGAAAGGACATTTTATAAAAATTCTCTTAAAAAAGGATTTTTTTAAGATTCGCTTATGAACAAAATATTATGAAATTTATAGAAAATTCGCTCCGAAATTTCTCTTGAAAGATAAAAAATAAAATAGAGTTCATTTAAAAGGGAAAATTTTTATAAAATTTCCTTTCAAAAGCATTTTTTAGAAAATTTCCTTTTAAAGATAATTTATAAAAAATTCCTTTAAAAGAAAATTTTTAAGAAATTCCCTTAAGTAATATCCTTTCACTGGAAATTTAAAAAAAAAATACTTAAAAAGGGATTTTTAAAGAAAAATTCATTTAAAAGGATTTTTTAAGAAATTTCCTTAAGTAACTTTAAAAAAAAATCATTAAAAGATAATTTTTTTTTGCAAAATTTCCTTTAAAAGAAAGATTTTAAGAAAATATCCTTTCACTGGAAATTAAAAAAAAAATACTTAAAAAGGGATTTTTAAAGAAAAATTCATTTAAAAGGATTTTTTAAGAAATTTCCTTAAGTAACTTTAAAAAAAATCATTAAAAGATATTTTTTTTTTTTTGCAAAATTTCCTTTAAAAGAAAGATTTTAAGAAAATATCCTTTCACTAAAAATTAAAAAAATACTTGAAAAGGGATTTTTAAGGAAAATCCATTTAAAAGGATTTTTTAAAGAGAATTTTCTTTAAAAGGAATTTTTTTATAAAATTTCCTTTGAAAGTTTTTTTTAATAAAATTTATTTCAGAAATGATGTTTTAAAAAATATCCTTTAAAGGGATTTTTTTGAAAATTTTTAAGAGATTAAAAAAAAAATCCTTTAATTCTTTTTAATTTCTTTTGAAAGGAAAATTTTTTAAAAATTGACATTTCAAGAGATTTTTAGGAAATTTTGATTTAAAAGGAAATTTTTTACGAAATTTATTTTAAAAGAAAATTTCCTTAAAAAGAAATTTTTAGAAAATTTCCTTAAAAATTTATTTCCTAAATTTATTCTCTATTGGAAGAGTTTTAATTTGCTTCATTATTGCTTGCAAATTCTAATTGCATTTTCATATTTTTCTCTTATTTGTTTCTCTCGCTCTCTTACGCTCTCAATTTAGTTTTTTTCGATTGCATTTTTTCTATTGCAGTTTATATTTCTAAAAGTTTGTGTGTGTGTGTTTGTATTGCTATTATTTTGATTGTACTCATTTGTATGTGTTTATATGAATGTGTCTTTATGTATGTATGCATGTGTGTGCTTGTGTATTTGTGTATATTTA
>PYHX02000413.1:95404752-95421839 GCA_004302925.2 Cochliomyia hominivorax | reverse complement strand
GATCGAGGTTATTGAGCTGCATTGGATGCAAATAGTTTATTCAACTTTTTAACAAAATGTTAAAAGTTCTTTTTGTCATTTTTTCTATTTTTTATTTTATTTATTTATTTTTTTTCATTTTATATTAATTTTTGTTTCTATGAATATTATTTTGTTGTTGTTGTTGTTTTTCTTAGTTGTTGTAATTTAGGTTAAAATCAAATATAAATATTTTATACTTAATTTTTATCAAAAAAAGGCAAAAAAGCTGCTAAAACAAAGTGAAAAGTAGTGAAGATGAAATGTTAAAGGATCTTTTTTTTCTATTTGATGTTTTAGTTCGTTTTGTTTTTATTCAAACAAGGATATAAAAAATCCTTCACGTAAACCATTAGCTTCTTTGTTGCTTATAAAGGACAATTATTTGTTTGTTCTCTTTTTGTAGAAGCGATAAAACCATTTTTGGAATCAAATTAAAAACGTGGCTTTTAACTGGTTTTTTTCAAATTGTCAAAAACGTGAGATACTTTAAAATTTGTCAGAAAATTTTTTATACAAAAAAAAAACTCTCTCATCACCTTGAAGTTGTTTTTCTTTGTGTGACTTAACAAATACATGCAATTCAACTCAATTGTTATTGTTGTTAATAAACTTCAATTGTGGCAGAAAACAAATAACAGTTACAAAAGTTATTAAACTTCATTGCATATTTCAGGGTTAAACAATAAATGAATTAATTTGCTCTCTCTCTCACACACATACAAACGCATGTTATTATATCTCTATTTAATTAATAAATGAGTATAAATAATTAATTAGAACTCATTGTTTTCTGATAAAATTATTTGTTATAAAACAAAGATTGAAGGTTAATTCTCTTACACACTTACATACAAGCACACACACACACAGATTCACATTTTCACAGTTATTATTCAATAAACAAATAGATTTTGTGAGAACATATAAAATGCTTAAAAAAACAATATTCAGGGATGGGAAATAAGAACTAGAATCTGTACTGCAATTTTAACTAGAAACTAGAACTGAACTAGATCTGCATAAGGACTGAATTAAAACTGAGCTAGAACTGAATTAAGTTAATTTTTGGCTTAATAAAAAACTTAACGAATTTTTATTTTCTTAACGAAATTGTAAAATTACAAAAATGCCACTAATTCATTAAATAAATATAGCACAATAAGTAACAATGAAAGAAAACTTGATTTTTGGTTAAATTTAAAATTTAACGAAACTTTATTTTCTTAACGAAAGACTAAAAAACAAAAAAGAATTAAATAATTCACAATTGAAATATAATTAAAAAAATTGATAATGAAAGAAACATATTTTTTGACCAATTTAAAAATTTAACGAAAGTTAAATTTTCTCAACAAAAAATCAAAATTGCAAAACTTGATTATAGTCATATTTAAATTATGAGAAAATAAACAAGTTAAGAACTAAAATTTATTTTTAAACTAAAACTAAAACTTAACGAAATTTTAATTTCTGAACGAAAGTTCAAAAATGGAAAATTTTATCATAATAGTGAATTCTTGATGATAAACTAATAAATTTAGAAAAGCAAATGGATATGGATATGTAATAAAAAACTTAACGGCACTTTACTTTCCGAACGAAGTTATATAGTTTTACACAATAAATAATTTAACGAAAGTCCATAATTGAAAAATCTTATCACTGCCATAAATAACATATAAAGAAACTAATAAAATAAAGAAAACTGAATTTTATTTAATAAAAAAACTCAACGAAACTTTGTTTTTAACGAAATCCGAAGATTTTATCATATAAGTGAATATTTAATATTAGATTAAAAAAATTAAGAAATTAAACAGATTTTCACACAATTAAATAACTTAACGAAACTTTATTTTTCTTTCAAAATTTTAAATTTTGTTCATAATTATAAATAACTTGAAATAAGCAAATAAAATAGTGGAAGAAATCTGAGTTTAAGTCGTTAAAAAAACTTAACGAAACTTAACTTTTATGAATGAACGTTTAAAATTGAAAAATTTTTTCATTATCATCAATAAATTATTATAAACGATAAAACAAAAGAAAGAAAATTGATTTTCATACAATAAAAAAACTTAACGAAACTTGATTTTCTTAACGAAAGCTTAAAAAATGATGAAAATTAGAAAGCTTAAAAAATGATGAAAATAGAATATTAAGGTACTTTAAAAAACTTAACGAAGGAAAATGTTTTTTAAAACTTAACGAATTTTTAATTACTTTTAACGAAAAGGTTGCAATTAAACTGGAGTTGAAATCTTCCATATTAATTACGTTTTCACTTTCCTCTAATTTTTTCTCTTATTCAACTTTTTTTGTTTCCATAAAAATATATCGACCGATTTTTATTAGATTTTTTCTTATTGGGTCACATTCCTTTCTCATATAAACACAAAGATAAGTAAAAAAATTGTATCTCTCATTCTACATGTTTTTGATTTTATTACTCTTTTATTTTGTTATTAATTTCAGATGTTGTTTTTTGTTGTTGTTGTTGCTGTTATCATTTTCCAACTAACAACTTTAAATGACGTTCAATGTTGTTGGTTCTATTTATTTAACATATACATTCACACATACACATAAATAAGTATATAAGTGTAAGTGTATAACTGTAACAATGTTGGGGTAGACATTTTTATTAATTTGAAAAAAAGCTTTACACACGTATAAAATTTATTTAAGATAACATATTGTATCTATGTATATGTGTAACACATATTTATGTAAGTGCTCTTTCATATATGTAAGTGTGTGTTTGTGAATGTGACTACAATAGGTCAATGAACGTTGTCTCACTGTTAAAAGCAATTCCAAGGCCAAAGCCATTGAAGTTTTTTTTTTATACGAAGTATCTTAGTTTTATATGTATTAGAAAGAGAGAAAGAAAGAGAGAAAGAGAGAGCGAAAATAGAAGAAGAAAGGGTGAGAGTTTTTTTTCCTATGCTACAGGATATAATGCGTAAAACTGAAGGCAGAAAAATAATAATCGAAGAATAAAGTGGGTTGAAGAGTCTAAATAAGCTTTTATTAACGAAAAGTAGGGGGTGAAAAGAAAATTTATGGCACAAGGCAATGAGAGTGTACGTTTGTAAGATAAACAATTTTTAGCTAACTGTGTTGTGTGTCTGTGCGTGTTGGGGAGAAATTTCGAAAGCGAAATTAGTAAAATTTAAGGAAACATTATGAATTGTAGGGAAGAGATGAATAATAAATTAGAAAATCTTGTAGGAATTTTTGCTTTGTTGTCAGAAATGTATTTGTATTAAGCCGGAAATGTTAAAGTGAGATAAACAAATATAAATTATTTGGGAGAAAGACAAAATATTTATTAAAAAAATAAATTTCTTTAATAAAATTTTATTAAATAAATAATCTAACTCAGTAGCGCCAATTCTATTTCCCTTTTTTAATTCTTGCTTAAAGGCGACTTAGTTTCGTTCTAGTTTATGTTCGAATTTCGGTTCTACTTTTGGCTCTAGCTCAGGTTATAGTTCAGGTTCTGTTTCTGTTTTAAGATCAGATTCTAGTCCTGGTTCTAGTTCTTCTAGTTCTAGTTTAGGTTCTAGTTTAAGTTTTAGTTCAGATTTTAGATCAGGGTCCAGTTCTGGATCTCGTTTCGTTCGCTTCTACTTCAGATTCTAAATTATAGTTCAGTTCTAGTACCAGTTCAGTTCTAGTTCAGTTGTGGTTCTAGTTCAATTCTAGTTTTAGTTCAGTTCTAATTCAGTTCTTGTTCAGTTCCAGTTCAGTTCTAATTCAGTTCTAGTTTAGTTCTAATTCAGTTTTAGTTCAGTTCTAGTTCAGTTTTAGTTCAGCTTTAGTTTAGTTCTAGTTCAGTTTTAGTTCAGTTGTAGTTCAG
Organism: Cochliomyia hominivorax; assembly: GCA_004302925.2. NCBI lineage: Eukaryota > Metazoa > Arthropoda > Insecta > Diptera > Calliphoridae > Cochliomyia > Cochliomyia hominivorax. Next base: position 95,417,953 of record PYHX02000413.1, on the reverse strand, counting down.
TTGTAGTTCAGTTATAGTTCAGTTCTTGCTAAGTTCTAATAAAGTTCTTGTTCAGTTTCAGTTCAGTTCTAATTCAGTTCTAGTTTAGTTCTAATTCAGTTCTAGTTCAGTTTTAGTTCAGTTCTAGTTCAGTTCTAGTTCAGTTTTAGTTCAGTTCTAGTTCAGTTCTATTTCGGTTCTAGTTCAGTTCTAGTTCCAGCTTAGTTCTAGTTCAGTTCTAGTTTTTGTTTAGTTCTAACTCAGTTGTAGTTCAGTTCTAGTTCAGTTCTTGTTCAGTTCTAATGCAGTTCTTGTTCAGTTCCAGTTCAGTTCTAATTCAGTTCTAGTTCAGTTCTAATTCAGTTCTAGTTCAGTTCTAATTCAGTTCTAGTTCAGTTCTAGTTCAGTTTTAGTTCAGTTTTGTACAGTTCTAGTTCAGTTCTAGTTCAGTTCTACTTTTATTTCAGATTCTAGTTCACTTTCAGTTCCCTTATAGTTCAATTTTAATTCAGTTCTAGTTCTGTTCTTACTCAATTTTAAATCATTTCCAGTTCAAGTACTTAAATTAATTTCATTTTAAAATATTTTTTTTTTTTCAAAAAAAAATCATAATTTATCTTTCTTTTTTGGGAAATTGTTAAAACATATTAAAAATGTCTTAATTTATTGATCATCCTTAAATAGCCCTTTCAAATACCTTTAATTTGATACCAAATTTGTCTTTATACCCGTAGGTTTACTCCTTCAAATATCACTTTCTGTAAGAGGCCCTTTTTTTATTAATAACAAACCACTGTGCTCATACGCACACATACACACACTTACACACACGCAATAAAATTCTACCAATCATTTTATTCGTTACAAAAAAAAAAAAAAACAACAACAATAATAAAGAAAAGGCAAACATAACATTTAACATCTTCGTGCTTTTTCTTAATACTGTAACAAACAAACGAATAGATTTTTAACGAAAACTTTTAAAATACTTCGTGTTTTCTTTCTCTTGTCTTTTTTGTCCTCCCTAAACTCTCCACGCTCAGTGTTGTTATGAATTTCTTTTATGGGTTTTTTTGTTTGTGTGTTTGGAATGTGAGGAGTGGAGTGATTTAAGAGGTGAAGAGTAATGCTTTTTTGTTGTTGTTGTTGTTGTTGTTTTGTACTTGTTATTAATATTATTGTGACTGTTTACGTACTTGTTTTTGTTGTTATTATTAATATACAGTTTGATTTCATTTTAATTTTATGAGTGAGTGTGAGTGAGTGTGAGTGTGTGTTTATTTTTGTTGCCTATTATTTAGGCCATGGATATTTACGGTCATTGAACTGTATTTTTTTTTTGCAAGAGAGAGTGAGAGTATATTTTGTTGTTTGTTTTTTAATAAGAAGAAAATGAAATTGAATTTTTTTTTTTTAATAAGAAATTTGCAAATTCTCTAAATGGAAAAGAAGAGTGCGTACGTTTCCTTAATTTTGATTGGCTGCCGTTTTTTATCATTTTTTTATTTTAACAAAATTTCATTTTCGTTTTATGTCATTGTAGTTGTGTGTGTGTGTGTTTGTATGATTTTTTTATAGATATGAGGTCATTGAACTTTCTAACAATTTAACCCAAATTTTTATTATTATTTAATTTTTATTGTTGTTTTGTTGCTTTAAGTACTCAAATTCACTATCACTTTCAGTTAAATAAATTTTGCGCAAAAAAGAAAAATACACGTTTTTTTTATTATTTTCCATATCAAAGACAGATTAACTAAATATTTTCATAAATTCTTAATTTATATTTGTTGATTTCATAGTTTTTTTTTTTATTTCACTACGAAAGTAAAAAATTTTGTTTGTACCCTACACCATCATAAGTAGTTGGGGTATAATACGTTTGTGCTTAAGTTTGTAACGCACAGAAAAAATATTGCTACCAACACTTTTAAGTACACTGTTCGACACAGAATCACTTTCTGAGTCGGTTTAACAATATCTGTCCGTCCGTCTGGCAAGGGATGATATCGATTGAAACTGCCCCCATACAATTGTTCCTCTCGGAATGGGGTTTTAAGGTCGTAAAAGTCCTGAATATAAAGCGATTTTAACGAAATCAGGCCCAAACAAATCTTACAATATTCTAAAATAATGTGCTAAATTATACGAGGATCGGTCCATTATTTCTCATAGGTCCCGTATGGGCTTAAATCTTATATATACGCAAGTTTTGTGATTAGAAGTGATCAAATTAAGAAAATATAAGCAAAAATCGATATATGCAATTTTACGAGGGTCGGTACATAATTTCATTTAGCTACCGTATTGTTCCCCTAGAAGAAGTCCCATTAAAACGCACAAATCATACATAAATACATACATACATACATACATACATACATACATACATACATACATACATACATACATACATACATACATACATACATACATATATACATACATACATACATACATACATACATACATACATACATATATACATACATACATACATACATACATACATACATACATACATACATACATACATACTTACATACATACATACATATATACATACATACATATATACATACATACATACATACATACATACATACCCATATACATACATGCATACATACATATAAACATACATACATACATACATACATACATACATACATACATACATACATACATACCTATATACATACATACATACATACATACATACATACATACATACATACATACATACATACAAACATACATATTCACATATAAATAAATACATACATACATACATACATACATACATACATACATACATACATACATATAAGTACCATAATATAAACTGCACTCTTAAGCACAAATTAGAAAAAAATATTTATACGAGGGTCAATCATTAATTTGTGATAGCTACCGTTAATAACCAAAAAATGTGGTGTAGGGTATGAAATAATCAGGCTTGACCGACCAAAACTTTTACTTGTTTTTCTTTTATTTTTTAATAAAGTTAATTGAACTTTAATTAAATGACGTTTTTTCCAAATATTGAAACAAATGTTCAAAACTGGAAAAGTTTAGAAACAAATAATTTTGAGAAAAAAAATATAGCAAATAAAACTTTTTTATTGAAAAAAATATTAAAAAAAAATCATAATTAAAAGCTTTTTTGAAAACTTTTTCTGTTAGCATGTGATGGAACTTTCTTAATGCAAATGAAACTTAGTACATTCTTTAGCCAGATAAAGCTTTAAGATTTTCGTGAAAATAAAAAGCTTTTTAAAGCTTTCCTTTTTTAACTTTATTTTCTAATAATGATTCTTTTGCAATTATTCTTTTGGAAAATTAAGCTTTAAGCTTTCTGTAAAAATTAAATTAAATAGTTGAAAACGCACAACTTAAAACTCACTTTACTTTCATTTAGAGTTTCTTTGTGCATTACATGAGCTTTTTTTGAGCTTAAAGCTTTCTTATTACAAATGTGACTTCAAACGTTCTTATAACAAATAAAGCGTTAATCATTGTGCAAAGTGAATTTTTGCATTATATAAACATTTTAATTCTAAAGCTTAAAGCTTTTTTATTTAAATCTTAAAAAAGTCTTAAAATATTCCACTTGCGAATAAGGCTGGAAACTTTCTGCAAAAATAAAAAGACAGTATCATATATAGAAGCTTTTTTAAGCTTTTTAAACTATTTAAATTGTGATGTGATGTTTTACATTCTCTTTAATCATGTGATTAAAATTTTCAAAGCTTAACACTTTCGTAAAAATGGAACTGGAATGGAAAATTTTAAAAAATTATCACGAATTTCTTTTTTTAACTTTTACAAAAAAGCTTCTAGCTTACTGAATGAATGAAGTTAAAAAGCTTTTCTATGTTATCATGTGATTTTTTTTAATTTTCTTTATACAAAAGAAACTTAAATGTTTTTATGAGAAAAAAGCTTAACGTTCTCTTTAATACTGTTAAGCTTACATGGTATTATTTATCACAAAATTTAAAGCTTTCTTTTTAAAAAAGAAGCTTAGAATTTTCCTACGACAAATAAAGCTAAAGCTTTTTGTATAAATGAATAAAAATTTCTTTCCAAAAATTTAATTAAAAAACACGTTTTTCACATATAAAGCTTAAAGCTTTTTTTCAATTTGACCAAAGTTTAGAAAATTTTCCAAAGTTTTTATCATTAAAAAAGCTCCTTAATAGAACTTATTTTTTAAATACAAAAAAAGCTTTCTCTCTCATATAAAAACCTCAAAGCAGGCCTCAATATTATAACATTTTTTTAAAAGCTTAAAGTCTTCTTTAATTTTAACCAGTTTTTATCATTAAAACGCCTTTAAATTCTTAATATGGAAATTCTGTTGCATTTTTTCCTGAAATGCAAGCTTTCGTCAAATATAGTTCATTCCTTGACATAACAAATTAACGCTTAAGTTAAAAAAACTGTTTCTTTATTTGAAAGCTTTTATTAATAAAAATCAAAATAATGTTTATTAACTAATAATGAAAGCTTAAAGCTTTCTAAAAATTTTAACCTCATTTTGTACAACTATTTTTTTCAAATTTCTTATTAAAAAAGCTTTTTAACTTCTCTCTATGTGTAAAAATGAAGCTTTTCTTAAAATTGTTTTTTTTCAGCTTTAAAATTAAAAGCTCTTCTAAAAATTGTTATAATAAATGTTATAAGTTTCTTTATTTTACGTTATTTTAGGAATAATTAAATGCTTTAAAGACTTCTTCTTTTTGAAAAGCTTAATAAGCTTAATAAGCTTCTCTAAACGGAAGTTTTCTATACAAAAAGCTTACAAAATGGCACTAGAATCTGAAGCAAAAAAAATGTATCAAAAAACTTTTACACTTTTTACAAAATTTCATCACTATTTCAAAAGCTTTTACAAAACGAAAGCTTTTTAATTCCATAATTCTTTTCTTAAAAATATAACCGTTTTCTAAGTTTAATATTTAAGCTTTCTAAGCTTTGCACAAAATTTTAAAGCTTTTAAAATATTTAGATTAAAAGGTTTTTCTTTTAAATTAAAAAAAATTGTTCTTTAAAAATTTTAAAAGTTTTGAGCTTTCGAATCAGTTTTATAGTTGAAAAATGAAAGCTTTTTAAAGTCAATTAAGGTTTCCTCATTTTATGTACTCAAAATACTTTAAAGCTTAATAAAAGAAGAATTTTAACGTGATACAAAATTGTTTCAATAAAGCTTTCAATAATATTTTAAAGTTTAGTTTCTTAAATTAAAAGAAACTTAAAAGCTCTTCTTAAGCTTAATTTGAAATATGTACAACTACAGTTTATCTAAAACCCAAACTCACCCGCTAAAACACGTCCTATTAAACGTTCCGTATCATCGATAGGTTTTGCATTCGCAAATAAATCTTCTCGTGAGCCGACTGTCATTTTGAACAGTCGTTTTTGAGTTGAGCTTTTTGTGGAAATTTTTGTGCAGCAAAGATGAGTTTTAAATTAAAAGTTTTTTTTCGAATTTGTTTTCTTTTTTCTAATTTACTAAAGTCTATTTTAAACTTAAACTTAAATTTTACTAACAAGAGAATTTGAACTTTTTTGTTGAGGAAAAGCTTTTAAAAGCTTTTATGTTCGTTTTAATTAATTTATGTTAAACGGCACTTTTTTTGTAGGTTAAAGTAATGATTATTCGTATTATGGCACCTGAATTAATTGTTTTAAGTTTGTTTTAGGTTTTATATTTTCAGTTAATTTAATTAATTTATTTAATTTAATTGATTAAAGTTTGATAATTAATTAAGAGCTTTTTTCTAATTTTTATTATCACAAAATCCAGCAATGTTTCAGTTTGACTAAATAAAGTTTTTTACGAGTTTTATTTTTTGTCAAATCTTTATGCATTTTCATGAAATCCACAACATTTGAGAAAAGCTCATTTCAACCTGCTTTTGAGGGGTGAAAAGCTTTAAAGCTTTTTTGGGGGATTTTTTTTAATTACATTAAAAAAGTTTTTTTTAGTTTTTAAAATATTTATGTTATTTATATTAATGTTTGTGGTATTTTTTATTTTGGTACTTTTTCCGATATGTGGTACTTTTTGAAAATTTGGTACTTTTTTAGAAAAGGTTTTGTTATTTTTATTTTTTGTTTTTTTTTTCGAACTTGTGTTTTATTGTTTTTGTTTTTTTGCCAAGGGTAAAAGTATATTATCGTTTGGTACTTTTTTTAAATTTTGGTACTTTTTATTTAAAGTTGTTATTTTTTGATAATTGTTTTTATTGTAATATTTATATGAAGTGCTTTTTATATCATTTATATTGATTTTTGGGTTACTCCTTTATAATTTCGTACTTTTTTGCACATGTGGTACTTTTTGAAAATTTGGTACTTTTTTAAAAATTGTTTTTAATGTTTTATTTATTTATTAATTCAACTTAAATTTTATTGTTTTAGTAATTTTTCTTTTTTATGAGGAAAAAAGGTACTTTTTACTTGGTACTTTTTATTTTTTTACTTTTTTGTCTAAAGTTAATATTTTTGTAATTGTTATTTTTAAAATATGTTATTTGACAAAATTAAATGATTTTTCACAAAAAGTAGGTTTTCTTAATTTGGTACTTTTTTCAAATAAGGTACTTTTTTAAATATTTTTTTAACTTTAAATACAATTTATCGATTTTTATAGTTTTTTCCCCAAAAATTAATGGTCTTTCCTTAGAAAAAAAGTGTTTTGATTTTGGTACTTTTTTCAATCTTAGTACTTTTTTATAAGAACGGTTTTACCCACTCAAAATTATTTTACTTTCACAGATTTTTATATATATTATGTCTTCTAGATCCACATTACTTTTTTAAGTAATTTTTAATATTGTTCTTTATCTGATTCTTTTAATGGTTTTGGTACTTTTCCGAATTTAGTACTTTTTATCTAAAATAATTTTATTCTGTAAATAATTTTTATTTTGAAAATATTTCCGTATCTGATTTTAAAAATCCCTTTTTCAGTCCTGGTACTTTTTATAAATTTGGTACTTTTTTAATGTAGTACTTTTTGCAACAAATGTTTTATTATTTTGCAAATAATTCTTATTTTGTTTAATTTTTCGAATGTAAATATTTCTTAAAGTCCTTTTGCATTGCAGTTTTTTATGGTACTATTTTTTAATGTGGTACTTTTGAAAATTAGTACTTTTTTCTACAACCCGTTTTAATATGTAAATTCTTATTACTTTCTATTTTACAATTTTCTTCTAATAAAATACATTTTATTTTGGTACTTTTTTCCAAAAGTCCTTTGGATATGGTACTTTTTTGATCAAATTTTTATGACACTATTTAAATTTTGTATGGTGTTTTTATATTATTTATATTTTATATGTTTAATTGTTGTACGAGCAGTTTTGGGAAAAAAGTACTTTTTAGATTTAGTACTTTTTTTCAAATTTGGCACTTTTTGTAATTTTCTATTTGTTTTTAAAATTTTATAAAGTTTTAGTTAAAAATTATATTTTTGTGTTGTTATTAGTTATTTTAAACTTGTATTTTTGTTTAATCGCTATTTGTAATAAAAAGTACTTTTTGTTAATTTGGTACTTTTTCTAGTTTTTTACCATTTTCTGGATTTTTGCATAATGTTTATACTTAAATAATGTTTTTTGATATTATTAATTATTTTGACACTGTCTTTTCGTTGGAATTATGCATTTCGTGTAAAAGTACTTTTTTCAAAATTTGGTACTTTTTCAAATTTTGTTTTATGTTTATATTATTTAAACGTTAATCGACATTTGTTATTAGTTTTTATTTTGAGAAGTTTTTTTTACAAAAAGTACTTTTTCAAATTTTGGTACTTTTTGAAAATTTTTAAAATTTTTCAATAAATTTCATTAATTATTTTAAAATAATATTTTATAATGTTTCTGATTATTTTTATTATTTTATTACTAAAAAGTACTTTTTGTGTAAGGTACTTTTTATTAAGAAATTTTAATGAAAATTAATATTTTTTTAACTTTTTATTATTTAAATAATAAAAAACTTTTTAGTTTTGAGTGTTTTTATAAAAAGTACTTTTTTGTAATTTGGTACTTTTTTATAAAATTTGGTACTTTTTGAAATTTTCACAAATTATTTGATTTTTATTAATTTTTTTTCTCAATTAATATTTTTAGTAATTGATTATTATTTTTCAGTTATTATGTTTCCTTTGTTTTGTAAAAGTACTTTTTAACATTTAGTACTTCTTGTAATTTCCACTATTTGTTTTAAATTTTCACACAATTTTTATTTTTATTATTGTTTATAAATTTTCTTTCTTGCAAAAGTCTTTTTCTTGCTTTTTTCAATTTTTAACAAAAAGTACTTTTTTTTAAAATTTGGTACTTTTTAAAAATTTTTAAATTTTTTATTTTTGAGCTTCCTTTTAGTTTTTATAATATTAATATTTTATATTTTATTACTTTTGAATTATTTTTTATAATTTTTGAACAAAAAGTACTTTTTATAATTTTGGTACTTTTTTTATTTCCACAATTTGTTTTGATTTCCCGCGCTGTTTTTATTGTAAATAATGTTTTTATAATTCAATATTTATTTTTATTAATTCTGATCAGTTTCTTTTATACTTTTTTGTTGTAGCTTCGACTAAAAAGTACTTTTTTGCAATATTTGGTACTTTTTAAAATGTCCACTTTTTCACAATGTTCACGGTTTTTATTTTAAACGGTATCTTTAAGTTTTTCTAGCTTTTCAAAATTATTTTTTAAAATTTGAAAGAGTTTCTAACAAATAGTACTTTTTCGAAATTTGGTACTTTTTGCTATTCTTAAAATTTTACTAGATTTTTACACAGATTTTTGACAAAATAATATGCTCCGTTATTTTTGCGCAGTTTCTTTTACTTTTGAACTCTTTTATTAATAAAGTACTTTTTTGAAAAAGTTTGGTACTTTTTAAAACTTTCACAATTGTTTTAATTTATCGCGATTTTGCTCTAATTATTATTTTTAACTTTTGTTTACTTTTTTTAAATTTTTTAAATTTTATTCAGGTTTTAAACAAAAGGTACTTTTTTAAATTTGGTACTTTTTACAATTTTTAAAGTTTCCTTAGATTTAGATACAGATTTTTAAAAAAAAATATTTATTTTTTGTTATTTTAACCAAAATGTACTTTTTTGTAAAATTTGGCACTTTTTCAAAATTCCCACAATTCTTTTTAAAATTTTCTCACTGGGTCTCTTTAATTGATATTTTTATCTTTTTTGTTGTTTTTTTATTATTATTTTGTTTGACTTTGATCAGTTTAAGATAAAAAGTACTTTTTTTGAAATTTGGTACTTTTTGTAATTTTTAAAATTTAATCAGTTTTTCACACAGATTTTTGACAAAATAATATTTCTCGTTATTTTATAAAGTTTTATTATATTTTTTAACACTTTAAGCTAAAAAGTACTTTTTTAAAGAATTTGGTACTTTTAGATTTTTGGAGTTTTCAAAGAAAATTTTAGAGTTTTTTATTTTTTTTTAATTAAAACTGGACAGTTTTTTCCTAAATATTGAATTTTTTCTAGTCCTTTTTTCAACTTTCTGATGGCAGTTTTTTTCTAAAGTCCTTTCAAACTTTTTTAATTTTGCGCCTTTTTCAAATAAAATCTCTTTATTTACCTCTTTTTCTTAAAATCTCTTCTTTCAAAATATTTATTTAAATTTTTTCTTATTGTTGTTTTAATTTTACCGCTCGTTGTTTCATTGGCGCTTGGCGAATGTGGAATAAAAAATAATTTGTATCTGTAAAATCGGTTGGCATGTGCTTACAACATGTTAGAATCATTATTAGAGTCAGAACATGATTTTGTTTTTGTTCATTAACTAGTTGCTTGTTCAAACACTTTGCTTTCCACACACTCCCCTCGCCTTTAAGACATAAAGCTTTATCTCTCTCGCTCTTCTACACATAATAAAACCAATAGTTTTTTTATTAACAAAAAGCTTTCTCGTTTCTTAATCAAAATTTGCCGCGCGCTCAAACAAGTTGTAGCGCGTGCGTTTTTTAGTATGATTTCTGAATAGAAGTTTGATGCTAAAAGCTTTTCAATGCTTACAATTGTTTGATGTCCCACTTTATAATAAATAAAAGATTTGTTGTAATCTGTTTTGTTGTACTAAAAAATGTTTAATGAGTGTGAGCATGTTTGAGAGAATGAGAGTAAAACATGAGAGTTTGAAGAGCTTTTTTTGTAAAAAAAATTAGGATTTTTAAAAATTTATTTTTTTTTTTCGAAATTTTAACATTGATACAATTTTTTTCAAGAAAAGTACCTTTTGATGATCGTGGTACTTTTTTATAAATTTTGGTACTTTTTAAAATTACGAAATTTTTATGATTTTTTTTTAATTTTACAAATTTGAAGCATTTAAACATTTAATTTAATAAATTTGGTACTTTATGTATATTGAGTACTTTTTGGATTTAGTACTTTTAGTAAAAACATTTCATAAATTTATAGATTTTAAATATTAAAAAAATAAATATTCCATGATATTTTGTCTTATTTCGCAATACTTTTTCGAAAAAGGTACTTTTGTAAATCTTGGTACTTTTTGTGAATTTAGGTACTTTTTTTAAAACTGAGTTTTTTCATGACTTCTTTTAAAATTTTAAAAATTTTTAGACGAAAAGTTAGTATTTTATAAATTTTGGTACTTTTTAGATATTGAGAACTTTTCGATTTAGTACTTTTACTTTAAAAGTTCATTGCTTTTACTTATTTTGTACAAAACTAAATATTTTTGTTATATTTTGATTTATTTTGTCACATTTTTTGGAAAGACGTACTTTTTGATCATCGTGGTACTTTTAAAATTTTGGTACTTTTTTAAATTTAGTATTTTTATGATTTTTCTTAAAGTATTAATAATATTTTAGAATAACAGCTATATATTTTTTAAAATTGGTACTTTTTGTAAAAAGAGTACTTTTTTGATTTAGTACTATTAATTAAAACGTTGCATCAATTTTTTATGTTTTTTATTTTTCTAAAAAAATAAAATAAAATAAAAAATAAAAAATAAAATAAAATTAAAAAAAAATAAAAAATATATTTCGCTTTATTTCGCCACTTTTATTGGAAAAGGTACTTTTTGTGAATTTTGGTACTTTTTGTAAATTGTAATACTTTTTAAAATTTTGTATTTGTTATGCTTTTTCGTCATATTTCAAGCATTTTTAAAGTATAAAATATATTTTGCAAATTTGGTACTTTTTTGATTTTGAGTACTATTTTATTTAGTACTTCTCGTTATTAAGTAGTGTATTAATTTATATATTTTTAATCATATTTATAAAAAAATTAAATATTTAGGATTATTTTTGGAAAAAAATTCTTTTTGCATTTGTGGTACTTTTTGTAAATTTTGGTACTTTTTGCAAAATTTAATACTTTTTGGAAAATATGTTAAATTTCGTTAGTAAAGTATTTTAAAAATATTTGTAATATTTTTTAAAGGAAAATTACTTTTTAAAAAACATGGTACTTTTTGCACATTTGGTACTTTTTGTAAATTTTAATTTTTTTTTAGCCATTTTTGTTATAATGCAATTGAAATAATTTTGTGGTATTTACAATTATTTTGTGCAATATAGTACTTTTTAATAAGTTGGTACTATTTGCAAAATTTGGTACTTTTAGAAAAAATATATAATTTTGATAATACAGTATTTTAAAAGCTTTTGTGAAAAATCTTTAACATTTTAAAAGATAAAAGTACTTTTTAAGAAATTGGTACTTTTGAACGGGTGGGACTTTCTGAAAATTTGTAGTTTGACAAATTGTATATGAGATTTGAAAAGAAATATGACAAAAAATCTTAATTTAAAATATTAAAAAATTTTCTGAAATATTTCTAAATATTTAGTACCCAAATTTTGGTACTTTTCTGTATTTATGGCTGATTTCATAAGATAAAAAACTTTTAATTTAGTACCAAATTATATCAAGTTCCATTTCAACTTTGATCATTCGTATCTCCTTTTTTCATGGCACATTTATTTAACTACACCTTCTTTTCTGTTCATTCTTCTCTCTCTCACTGTCGTCCTCCCACAATTTACACTCTTTCACAAGTAAATGAACTCTAAAGATGTCAATGACACCAGCAGCTGTAGCTCCAACAGCTCAAAATCACAAAAATATGCCAGCGACCAAAAACTTTTCAAGGATAAAATCTCCTTCTTACCACCCACTCACTCACCACAAACATCATACACACAAACACATATTAAATGTCTGATTCTAAAATTACAATACATAAACAAAAATACCAAGAAAATAAATGAAAATCAACATAAATTTATAAAAAAATGTGTGTAAAGGACTTTTAGTCCTTTTCATAAAAAGAAAAACAAAAAAACACAAAAAGATGTGAAATGGAAAGGATAACCTTCCATGTCACCGCACATTTACACTTGCAGCACACATATTCACATTCACACATACATTCATATACAGTTTGTTTTATCACACACACATATAGTTTTGTCGTGTGTGTAGAAATGCCAATGTACGGAGCCCAACGGTACAATTTGCCTTGTTCTAAATTTTTGTTGTTTTGATGTTTGTGTGTGTGTGCGTTTTTAAAAGCAAAAATACTTTTCTATTATTTTAGAAGAAAAAAAAACTAAAAACAAAAATATATTGAAAATCTCAGGCTAAAACTTACAAAAGGAGCGAATTTAATTGAAGGTTAATAAAGTTTTGGAAATTTTTCTCTTCAAAAGGAATTTTATAAAAAATCCTTTTTAGAGAAAATTTTCTTCAAATTTCCTTTTTAGAGGACATTTTCTACAAATTTTCTTTTTAAGAAAATTTTCCACAAATTTTCTTTTAGAGTAAAATTTATACGAATTTCCTTCTTAGAGAAAAGTTTATAAAAAATTCCCTTTTTAGAGGAAATTTTCTACAAATTTCCTTTTTAGAGGAATTTTTCTACGAATTTCCTTTTAAGAGGAAATTTCCTAAAAATTCGCTAAAATTTCTAAAAAATTTCCTTTTTACTTAAAAGAGGAAATTTCTTAAAAAGTTCCTTTTCAGAGGAATTTTTAAAAATTTCCTTTTCAAAAAAAATGTTATAAAAATTCCCTTTTCAGAGGAAATTTTCTAAAAATTTATTTTTCAGATTTTAAAAAATTTTTTTGAAGAAAATTTCTAAAAATTTTATTTATACAAATTAATTGTTTAAAAAATGTT
>PYHX02000413.1:95395339-95404652 GCA_004302925.2 Cochliomyia hominivorax | reverse complement strand
TTTAAAAGTAGTTTAACATTATTATGTTAATGATTAAACAGACTACTGTTAGGGTTAACAGTTACAAGTGTAAAATGTTGAATTGAACTTGATTTTGAGGTTTTTCCGTCATAGACCGACAGACAACACAAAAAAAACCGACCATTGAGAGTTTTGTAATCTCTTAACCATGGCACACACATACATTCCCACTTTCTCTCTCTCTCTCTCTCTGGTTATGTTGAAGTTCTATTTTGAGAAAATCTAACAATAAAACAACAGTTAAATTTCAAGTTTACTTTTGTTATTGTTGTTAGATTTTCCTTGTTTGTTGTTGTTTGTTTTTTTGTTTGCTTTGGTGTTAGTAAAACTGTTATAAAATAACAGACAGAAAAAGAGAGTGTGAAAGAGAGAGAGAGAGAGTAAGTGTATCTCAAACAAATAAATAGTTAATAGAGCAATTCAGTTAGTTAACTATTATCTGTCTATGTGTAAGTGTGTGTGTATGTTTGGGGGATTGATTACATTTATTATTGTTGTTCTTGTTGTTCTTAATATTCAGTGTTAAGGTCATGTTACATATATTTTTTTCACATTATTTACATGATTTTTCTATTTGTTGTTGTTGTTTTTTCAGTATTTAACAAATATTTCGTAAATATTTTTCAACTTAGCAACATTTTGAATTTATTGCTCGTTATAGACAATTTGTTGTTGGCGGCTTGTTTTTGTCGGCTTACAAATGTTATTTTTCTCAGCGCTTTGTTTCCCCATTTTTTTTTCTCTTTTTGTTTACGGAAGAATTTTTGAAAATTTTCTGCGTTTGTTGTAAATTAAAAAGCGATAAATTTATTTTGTCAATGAAAATGTCTAAATTCAAATCAAATCGCTTTCTCACGCTTCAGTTTCTGAAGTTATAATTCAAGATTTATAGGAGAGAAATAGATCAAGGGAAGTAAGAAAGAATTGTAATGACATTTCCTCTCTCTCTCTCTCTCTCTCTCTCTCTCCTTACAAAATAGAAAATGATCGTGAATGTAAAAATAAATTTCCAAAAATTTGGAAGGATCAAGATTCTTCGGATAAAATAAAAAAATGGCTTTAACGCACTATTGTAGATTCGCCGCATTCAAGTGTTCCCCTTCCAAGTCTTTTAGACAAGACGCGTCCTTGCACAATTTACAACGGCATCAGCATAAGATGACAACCATCGCAGAGGATTTAGGACGATTTTAACTTAGATTGTGGGATAAAAGGAAAAGCGATTTCGAGTACCTTATTAATGTCTCTTTTTCCCAATAACTCTTGAAAAAACATTCTAGAAAGATGAATTTTGATCAGAAATCAATGAATCTTTAAAGATCAAACGTATCAGAAAGTAGAGCCAACCTTGTCCCTCATTAGCTTGGGAAAAAGATATTGAAGGAAGGAGGGAAGGAAGAAAACAAATTTTGAAATCCTAAACATCCCAGAAGAGACTGTGAGAGTGAAATTGGTTTCTGATGTTTCTTAACGATATCACCACCCCCACCCCCTCTCTCCACAATTCTCAATAACTTCAGAGAGGACATTGTTATTTTATTCCTTTTCTCTTCCATCGCTTTTACTCGTTGTAATAAATCAAAAAAGAAAGATGTTATGACCCGTTTAATGGACTAAGATTCTCTAAGATTTTAATAATTCTTCCCTCCAACTCATTGCAATATCTCTCTTGACACACAACAAAGACTCCCTTCAAGAGATTAACCCAGAATTTCCAAAAAATGTGATCCAGAGAATAACATAGAACCGTTACAATTCCTTCATTATTCTCATTAGTTCTGGAGAAGAGTTTGATTGAGAGAAGGAAATTCGAAAAGTGCAAATATCCAAAGAGCAAGATTTGAGAGATCAAAGGGAAATATGGCATAATCGAAAATTTGCGCAGAGTGATTGACAGTTCTCCTCTTCCTCAATAACTCTAAAGGAATGATGAAAAGAACAAGGAAATTTTGCGTCGGATGCCAACGAGAATCATGAACATTGGATTCTAGAGAGAAGAGATTGAAAAGACAGAGATTTCGACATTATACTCAAGTCTAAAACTTTAGTTAGAAATGTTGAGAGTAAAGGATTCCTTAATGAATCCCCTACATGATCAATTACTCTAGTTAAGGTATTGGAAAGGCGGAAGAATCTTTCCTTGTTCGTGGCAACAAACCTTGAAAAAGGATTTACTACTTTAGCAAAGAGTTTGACTCTTCAAACATCCCAAAACAAGTAAAAAAGAGATTTATGGCATTTGTAGCAATTTAGCGATTCCTTCTGTTCTGTTCCTGAAAGAAAAGTTGACGTATTTCATCAGCTAAGAAGAGAATATGGAAATTCAGTTTTTAAGAAAAACTCCATTAGGAAATAAGCGAGCGCGAAACTTACTTCCTAACCAGTCACCAAAAAAAAATATGAGACTTTAATGAAAGCAAAATGTTTTGTCTTCGGAATCAGGAATCAGTAAAATCATTATCAAACTCTTCCTTTATTTAAACGAGCGGAGATGGGTAGCGATTCATGTTAGCTCGCTATGGAGTTGTGGAGAATAAGCAACTGATAAAACACATTCATAAGGACATAGGGATTCTGATATCATAACTAGGATCGCTCTTTAATGATTAATATCGTTGATGCAGTGATATGGATATGGAGGAGACGGTACACCATCTACTCCTTGCTGTTGTAAGCAGAAAGGAAAACGATTCTAGAATACTGTATACTAAACGATCTAGATGATTTATCAGGTGTAAGTCTTCACGATCTACTGTGATGTCTGTTAATATCATTAGGATGGATTTAGATTTATTCGAGCAATGACAGTGAGGCATATGCCATATGGACATATTCATATCGATAACAGTGGACTAGGATTGCTTAACGCCTAATGTCATAGATGCAGTGATATGGATATGGAGAAGATCATTTTCTCTTGCTGTTGTAAGCAAAAAGGCAACGGTTCTAGAATTATCGACGATAAAGGTGATTTATCAGGTGTTAAACTAAAGTGATGTCTAATATCATTAGGATGGATTTAGACCACATTTGAGTGGTTTTGTCAAAAGGGGATCATTGTAGCCTACTTGACAAACCTAACCTAACTATTAAGTAAAAACCGCTCTACTGGGAAAAAACTGTAATTTCCAGTAAAAAACTTCTCTTTGCATTATTCAGTGTAAAAACAACTTTTCCATGAAGATTTAATTTCTAAAAAAATTGTGTCTTCCATTACGTTTTCCCATAAGGGCTTCTTAGAGTTTATTTTAGTTCTTTTCAAATATTTTTCTTTTCGTATTTTTACCTCTAATTATCTATTTCGGAATTAATTGTCTTGATTTCCTTTAACAAGTTTCTTTTGCATAACTAATTTCGCATAATCAAACACTTTTTCCAAAACTCGCACATGAACCCTTCAATTTAGCCCTTAACAACATTTTATCTTTATTTTATTTTCTCTTCATTGAACCCAATTAAAAGCTGAAAACACGAAAAAAGATACAATTTTTTTTTACAACAAAAAAAGCTAAATTAAAACAACCCCGAACTACAAAAAAACCATGTCGAAAACAACTACAAAATAATACAAATAAATAATAAAAATGAAATCTAAACACCTTTTTTCAACAAATTGTTTAAATGTGTTTGTAAGAGCGAAAAAATACACACATAAATAATAAAACCCCAACCTACCTCAACATAACAACAACAAAAATATCGGAAAAGAAAGAGTAACGAATTTTTTTATTTGAAAATAAAAAAACAACAACAAAAAACAAACACGCACAGGCCTAAAAATTGTATTTCTACACACACACAAACATCTTAATAAACAATAAAAAAGAGCAGGAAAGCCTACCCCAACCCACTCTAAA
Organism: Cochliomyia hominivorax; assembly: GCA_004302925.2. Lineage (NCBI taxonomy): Eukaryota > Metazoa > Arthropoda > Insecta > Diptera > Calliphoridae > Cochliomyia > Cochliomyia hominivorax. The sequence goes on along the minus strand of PYHX02000413.1, from coordinate 95,400,774 downwards.
AGAGCCTTTAACACACACCAACACATTTACTCTCCAATTTTTATTTACGGTTGTTTTTTTTTTCCTCATGCCAAACGAGCTAAATTTTACAAAAAGAAACACGAGTTGTAAAAAAAACAAACACACGATATTTTGTAACACACACCAGCTAAAGCTAAATAGAGAGACAGGAGAATAGTAAAGAGAACAAGAGAGAGTATGAATATAATTATTAGTAAACAGAGAGCAAAATATGGAGGACAAAATAAACTATTACCCCACTTCCTATTTGTGTAATAAAAAAACAACAACAACATAAACACACACACACAAACACTTACACTCAAACATACGCGCACACACACAGACAGACAGACATAAATGTGAGTAAAAGTAAACTTGAACATGACTTTGAAATTGTGGCAGTTTTTTTTCTGTTTAAGGAAATATAAACAGTTAAAGAGAGAAAGAGCGAAAGAAAAAGAGTCTGTTACAGAACAATGTTAATAACAGTTGAAGCTTAAGTTATGTTATTTATGTCCGATTTTCTCTGTTAAAACTCTTATTTTTAATTTCATAATTAAAAGAAAATTTTTAATTAAATTAATCAACAATTTTTATTTGAAAAAAAATTTCTGATAAAAATAAGTTTGTTATTCTCTCTCTCACTCTCTCGTTCGTCTAAGAGTGTTAGAATTTTCACTTTCATTCAGAGTAAAGACACTGACACAAAGAGGAATATTTTATATGTTTTCTTTTAAGTAAAGTTGCCAGATTTTTTCAATTATGATTACCGTTACTTTGAACGCCAAATTGCTTTAAATATGAAATTCATCAGTTTTTCAGGGACTTGTCATGCGACAGTAAAAAAGTGAATCAATCTTGAGAAATGTCAGAAGGAAAGAAAGTAATTTGTGGCTTTAATTAATCTAAAAGCAAATGTGAAAGGAAATTATGGCATTAGAAATACCTTAATGGTTCTTCTTCCACAATAACTCCAAGAGAGAAATTATAAGGTTGAATCCAGGATATGGGAGAACTTTTACAATTCCTTCTCTTTAACAATAATCGTCAGAAATTTGCTGAACTCTTGCAAAAACAAAGAGTGTCATTACGGTACGAATGACCAACAGACATTGTAGAAACACAATGTGATGCTTAGAAAGCAATTTCTTCTAAGATATTTTTGGAGGAATCATCCTAACTGTAATACTACACAATTGGAGTCTACACCAAGGCAAAGTAAGAAAGTATCTTCGTAAATAGGAGAATACGAGCAACATCCTCTTGATCGAAATCGTGTATCGCTTTCAATGACATTCACAGAGACGTCACAAAACCCGATTGCACAAAATGAACAGAACTTGCTACAATTTACAAGAGTAGTTCGGGGATACAGCAATGGATCAATGACTATTGGTGTCGTATGTCTTGTATGTGGCCAACGAAGTTCTATGGACTCATCCAATTTAGTTTATCCTATTTTTAGGCCTTGAGTTGAACCAAAACATGAACCAGCATAACTAATAAATTTGTTCTTTTGCTGCTGATACAATAACAACGAAAGGCTTAGCCCTTAAGCACCTAAAAGCGAGAGTGACAGCTAAAGTGAGAAAGAGATTAGTGATAGATATTGGAGTACGTAATTTTACTTCTTCCTTAATAACTCAGAAATTTGCTAACGTCGTGAACGATACATTTAAACTATGGAAATATCTAACTGAATTGAGTGACTCTCCTCCAGTGCTTCCTCATCAGATACTTTTCTCGTTCCGTGAAAAGATTTATACCCTTCTTCGTCATCTTATGCAGAAATGGCAAAGAGACTCTATTACCATATATTCGATAGGGTCTTTTCATATCTTCTGACAAGAAGGGCGTCTTGCCGTATTACACTCTGAACGATCATCTGTCGTTGTAGTTACATTTCGCCTGTAACTGATTGTTCTTTCTTGGGGAAAAAAAGCTTTCGATAGAAACAGCTGGATTGGCAATTTTTAGCCTAATGTGACACGGGTCGTTCTGGAACGAAGATCCAATTATCTAAGTAACCTAATCACTTGTCATCTGTTTCTACGTCTGAGGGACGACAGTCAAACTTCTTCATATTCTAACTAAGAGCAGTGATCTCATGATTGTCATCCTGGAAAGGTTCCACCATTTCAGCGGTGGTTTCTGTTAACGTCAGATAATTTTCAGAAAACCCATCAATTGTGTTCTCCAATTCAATCAGATTCTTACGTTGCTATTGGAGTATGCCTTTGTACCTTTGTTCTTTTCCACTCGCAATATTCATCCGTGATTAATCGTCTGAATTAGAGCTGAATATTTGATCATTAACCCTAAAGTCTTCTCTACTGTTATCCTCTACTCACCCTTCAACATCTTTTTCTTAATTTTCTTTTAAAAACTCAATACTGATGCACGTAAACGACCACGAAAGTGTAAGTAAAGTAGGGACGATCTAGCGATGTGACGTGCAATTAGCGTTTACATTATTTGACACAATTTAGCCATTTAGAACTTTGGTACTGCTACCTGACTTAAGTATCTTTAGGGTTTGTCAGATTTGATTTGATCACCGATAACAGAAGCTTAAGAGTATGGGCAGAATCCAGGACACTTAGCGACGCATCTAATGGGAGTAAAATTAAACAAAAAACAATATTTTCAAAATGTGGAAAGTAGTGTCCCTTCTCCTCTTCTCTTTTATCTGAAGAAATAATCTTTTCCAGTTTTTAGACATTTAAAACTAATAAAATTGTGAAGAAAATATGTTATAGACCGATATCTGAAGCCACAAGAACCTCTCCAGAAATGGTGAACGTATAAAGAATCTCAAGAAATCATTTCTCATCTTCTTTTTATTCATAGAATAATTTTTAAAGTTGTTTTTCTAAATCGGGGTATTTAGGTTTTTAAATTTCGGGGAAATTAATTATTAAACATCTGGCAACTCTTTTATTGCTAAAGAACTTTTTTTGTATTTTGTTTTCGACACAAAGATTGAGAGTGTTCTAAATGATAAAGTTCTCTTTAAATGTTAATTTAATTTATGTCGGTGTGTTTGTGTTTGTGTTTGCTGATATCGGGGGGGAAATCTATGAAGGTGTATGAGTATTTTGGAGATTGTTTATTAGTTTTTTTTGCGAAAAAAAGGGGAGTTCATATTGTTAAGCAAATAAAAGCAAATTTCAGTCAGAGAAAATACGTTAAATGAAACGGTTAATATAAAATCCGGTATTTGAAAGAATCAAACAAAATATTTTTTTTTTCTAAATTTCACTAAAAGAAATTTTTGTAACAGAAATATAAATAAAGAAATGAAATAAACGGAAGATGAAATGAAATTTTGAATAAAAAAAAAATTGAGAAAAATTGAAGGAAAGAAATTTGAAAAAAATAAAAATTGAGAAAAAATTGAAAAAAAAATTTAAAAAAAGAAATTTTGAATAAAAAATTTAAATAAAAAAATTATTTATAAAAATAAAAAAAATATTTTTTAAATAAAATAAATTAAGAAAAAATGTGATTAAAGTGTTTAAGTGGGAAATTTCAATTTATGGAAAAATTGAAAAATTTTTTATAAATTTACAATTTTTAAAAAGTGTTTAATTTGATATCAAAATTTTTTTGGAAAAAATTTATTAAAAAAAAATTAGTTACATATGTTTCGTTTGAATTTTCTGGGGTAAATAAAAATTTATTTGATCCTATTTTTTATTGTTATTATTGTTGTTGTTGTTGTTTATAGGTTGGTATATAATAATATTTTTTTTTTTGATATATAAAAACAAATGTCCTTGTCCTTGGTTAATGCTAAAATGTTATAACAAGGCTTTTATAATAATAAAACAACAACAACAACTACAACTATTATACAAAAAAGCCTTCCCTTAAAATAACATTAAATAAATAACATGAATTATTTTTTTTTTGTTCAATGAAATTTTAATAAATAACAAAAAAAATTACTGTTAAGTTCTATTAACAGGAAATAATCACTCTCTCTCTTTCCATGCTCTTTGAATGCAATAGAATTCACCTCGTTCTATTTAACCACAAAACAAAACATTTTAACACTGTTGCCAATTTTGAGATTTTTCCACTTAATCTGGCGATTTTGAAGTGCCCAACGCGGGAAGAAAGTAGTTCTAGAGATAATCGAAAATTTAAGCGATTTGTGCGGCTCCTTAGGTGATAAAAATTTTGTGCAAAGAAGTAGTAGAATATAAGATCCTTGTCTACAAGTTGGTGCAACGTAGGGCATGAATGAATTGGATTCATTCGAAATTTTATATATAAGAAGTGTGGCTTTATAACTTTGAAAGTGGATCAGTAACTAAAAGAACGTAAACAAATTTCGAATTTTCATATCCACCATCATGTTCAGAATTTACAAGTTATAAAGCAGCACTCCTTTTAAAGTTTTTTTTAGAAGCTAAACTCCTCTAAGTTGGCGAGAATTGTTAGAGAAAAATTGGCAACACTGGTTATCAAAGAGAAACCCATCATTAGAGAGGGGCACTGTTGCCGGATTTGACGATTTTATGAGTCCAAAATAATCTTCTGTTGATTTATGCCCCAAATTTGAATATAATATTTTTTTATCCAATTTTTTTTCTATCATCTCTAAAATATGGACTTAATAAAATGGCAGTTCAGAGAGTTCATGAGCTGTCAAGTAGAGTGGGAACATGACCATACAACACATAAGATAACAAGTGTCTAATGTACGTCTGTCACTATGTGTGAGTACTAGATCCATTTAGTCTCTGTAAGGTATCCAAGGTGGGACCTTTAATTTGAATTGTGAAGTATTAGAGATCAAGTTAGAGACCTAGAAATCTATTTCTTTTGATTGCCATTGCCGGGCTAACATGTGAAAAACAATTTCCTCCATCTCCAAATTATCACAGCTGCAAGAATGTTCATAAAAAGATAATCCAAGTCCACTTGATTGCCTTTCCAGCACAACGTGACTCATGATTACTGAAAGTAACCTAAATACATCCATGCGATTATAACTAAGGAGTTGTCTCGAGGGCCTTTTTGGCAATAACTACTTAGCGACTCTGCATGACTCTATCTATCGCCGGCCTGTTTGGGAAGGTATTGGCATATAATGTTCCTAATATGACCAAGCGGAATTGCGCTTTCTTTTTTCAAAAAGTAAACTTGACTACTTTGATTTATCCCCCTCAAATTTAACAATTTTGTCTAAATTTATCTGTTAACTATGGAAAGAGGTTAATTGAAGAAAAGTTGACAATCAGTGTTGCCAATTTTTCTCTAATAATTATCGTCAATTTAGCGGATTTAAGCTTTCAAAAAACCCTACAAATTCGATTATGGATTGAAGGCTTTTAAACTTGTAAATTCTGAGCACAACCAGCCAATATAAAGCTACAGATTTATTTTTGTCCCACGTTGCAACATGTAGCAGACAAGTTGTA
>PYHX02000413.1:95370339-95390339 GCA_004302925.2 Cochliomyia hominivorax | reverse complement strand
AATTAACCAAATTTTTTCTCTTCTTTCTCTTTTATTGCAGATTAAACAAAATGGCTAAAACTTGAAAGTTGTGAGTGAAAAAAATCAAAAATAATAATAATAATAATAATAATAATAATAATAATAATAATAATAATAATAAATAATAAAATAAATAAAATAAAGTAAAATAAAAAATTAAAAAAAAATTAATAATTTTTAAAAATTTAAGTTTTTGACTTAAAATAAAAATCAAACTTATTTTTTTTTATAAAATCATAAATTAAAAAATATTTTAAATATTTAATAAAAAAGAAATAATTTTTGGAAACATAATTTATTATTAAAAATAATATAATTTAATTATATATTTAACTTAAAAAAAAATAAGTATTAATTAACAAAAAATATTTAATATAACTTTTTGGAAAATTTTATTTAAAAAAATAATATTAATATTTAAAAATTAAAACAACAACAACAACTATTTATTAAGGTGAGTAATTTTAAAATCGAAAAAAATTTCCTACACTGAACAAAAAAAGTAGAAAATGCAACGCAAAAGGGGTGTAGAATTGAAAAAAGTAGGCCAATGAAACCTTTATTCATTATAACGAAAATTTGCATTAATTGTTTGTAAATTCTTTAAAATGAAGAAAAACTGTTAATTTTTGAATTTGAAAATTTGAATTCGTTAATAAAAATGTGTTTAATTTGATTAAATATTATTCAATTTGAATAAAACATTATTCAAATTAACCAAAAATAAATTCTTTATATTGATGAATATTATTCAATTTGAATTTTACGTAAGAATTACGTTAAATTGTTGTAATAAATTAATGCATAAAATATTAAGGACCCAGGGAAGGAGTACTCCACAAACAAAGCAGGTTCCAATTTTTTATTAAAAAAAAAAACTGTTTTACTGGACAAAATATAAGACAGACAGGATCTGGGGGAAAGGTAGCTCCCATACAAAGCAAATATTGATTATCAAATGTCCAAAGATCAATTACAGCGATAATTTTGTCCAAATTTAGTTTTTTTTCTTTTTAATTCACGTCGATTTGTGAAATTTCATTCATGATCTAAGACTGAGGAGAATTTTCTGCAGCCAAGCGCACCGGTTAAAAGCTTGTTTTAGATAATAATTAAATGATGTAAGAAACGTAATTAACAACTAAAAATATGACAATGTCAAAAGGACGATGGTAAGCGACCGAATGGTATTTCTGGTGAAAAGTTACTTTTGTGGATCAGCTGATCTTCCTTTAATGTCGTTGAAGCTCTACGAAAAGTTTTCGTTATTAATACGAAATTTGGTTCAGTTTCTAAACAAAAAGCTTTCTCCCTCTCTAATTTGCTCACAAAATAATATTTAGTGATCATGTCAAAGGTCATGTTTACAATGTAATGCAAGAGAGAGCACAAAATCTATTTTAATTAAAGAGCAAAAAATGCTCTCTTATTTATTTCAAACATTCAAAGAGCAAAACAAAGAGAGAAGAGAGTGCATAATATGCTCAAATGTTTCTTTTCTAGAACCGTTAGAGATTTCTTAATGAAATTTCATAAAGATGGAGTTGAAGTACTTTCGAGTTCATTTCGAGAAATTAAAGCGCATATGTGGCCAGGAGCGTAGTCAGGTCTCCAAATGAAGCCACCTACCTCTTATCGTTAAGGAGATGAAAAAACAGCTAAATTTGATTAGAGAAAGCCTAGTTTAGGTTAGCTTTTCAGCCAGGTTATAGATTTCATATACAAGTATTCGGTATCGGTGAAAACGTTAGAACTTCAAGATTCACAATTTTTTTTGAAGAAAAATTTAGTTAAATGTATTTTGATGATTAAAAATTCATTAAAAAAACTTAAAATTCTAAAATTTTTTGTTATTAAATCCTCCACCACTACAAGTGGTGATGACGGTATATAAACTTTGTCATTCCATGTGTAACAAATGAGTCCTTCTCTCAGACCCCATATAGTATATATGTTCTTGCATCAAATCAAAATCTGTTGGAAATATTATCATGTCTGGAATAATTGTCTGAATACAATTAAATTCAAACGCAACATTTGCTATAGTCGGGTCACAAGACCGATATCGGAGAAAACCTCAAAATTTCAAAAAAAACTTTTTAATTTTTTTTTCAACAAAAAATTAATTTAAATAAAAATTTTACTTATAACTAACAAAATCTTCCAAATCGGCTCAATACCAAAAGAGTTATAAGCGGAAATATGCAAAATTTTGATACACCCCGAAATCTGTGTTTGATATGGATCGCAATTTTTAAGATAATTTACTGAAATTTGTCATATACAATAATAAACCCAAAGAAACAAAATTGTGCTGGGGACATTATATGACCTCGCTCCCATAAAACGCCCCTTCCCGGAAAACGGATCTGAGCTTGTAAAACACTTTAAGAAACAAGGATTCCATAGAGGTTAATATTCCTAACTATCTTTAATGTATATTATTAATACGAAAAATCTTGGTCCACATTTTGCTATAGCTCCCATATCAGACCTCTTCCCGGAAAATAGTTTTGAGCTTATAAATCTATTAAATAAAGATCAATTTTATTGAAATTCGTCCCAAATATTTTTCTAACTGTATTAAATATAAATTATTCATTAGGACAATATCGGTTCATATATTGCTATAGCTCTCATATAAGGTCAATTTTTGATCTTATAAAACTAGTAAACATGACCAATTCTCTTGAAATTTGGCTCAATTATTTTTCTAGCTGTCTTCAATATATATTGTTAATCTGACCAATATCGGTCCAGATTCTTGGAAAACAGGTGTGAGCTAATAAAGCTCAAATAGAATAATAATGATTAAAATTTTTTTAAACTCTCTTTAATATATGAAACAAGTTTGATAATTACGAACTTTGGAGGAACACTGACTACACCCCAGAACCAATAGGCATTTCAATTTCTCCATATCAATTCTATATTAAAAACTATTCAGTTCCAGACTTGTGAAATTTCTCTTTTGTCTAAAATCAATAATGAATTTTTGGTGAATTTAAAAGAATAACATATTTGAGGTGACCAACTTTAAGAGGTTCTCTGCAAATCAATTTGAAGATACCTCAGCTCTAATTTAGTAAAATGTCATTAAAATATCTTTAAAGGTTCAAAAGTTATAAAGCATTATTTCCAAAATAAGCGTTTAGGACATAGTAAAAAATGGAAATTTAAGAGAGTATTTAAGAGAGTACTTTTTGTTTACTTTAAGCAAGAGAGAGCAAAACTTCTCTTCCATCAACAGACGGTTTTGTTTACATTTGCAGCAGCTGTTGATAAGATCGCTTTAACAGTTTGAGATAAAAAATTCTCTTATAATTTTTAAGAATATTTTTCTCTCTTTTTTTAAATGATCTTAATTTCCTTTATTTCTCTCTTTTCTTTACAGTTTTCTACATTATAAAAATTATATTTAACATAAAAATAATTCACTCAATAATTTAGTTATCTAACAAAAACAACAACATATTAATTTAAATAATAAATACAACAACAAGATCATCAATTTACCACTACAAGTATTATTAGCAGCATATTTATTAACACAAAAGCTACGCTCTCCCAATAACTCTCCCCCTTTCTCTTACTTTCTTTTCAAAAGGATCATAATTTTTTTAAAAGAGAATTTAATACGTTCTTTAACTCATAAGATACACATAAGTAACAACAACAACAACAAAAATTAAGCAACAGCAGCAGGTTTAAGGACAACGTGAATTAATTAAAAACAAACCAGGAGAAAACAAAAAAATCTTAATAATAAAATTAATTACAAAAACAAATTTAATAAAAAAATTAAATAATAAAAAAAATATTTTTGTTTAAGAGAAAAACATATTTTTTATAAGAGAATTATAAAAAAAGCTAGAATTTTAAGATTTGTTTATGATTAAGAGAGAAACATTGAAGGCTGATTAAGAGAAACATAAATATAACATTAAGAGTTAAAATTTAAGAGAACAAACATTTTATAATTCAAATAATTAAAAAGAGAAGAGACTGATTTTATTAAATAAGCTGACAAATAAGAGATATAATAAGAAAAGGGAAAAAAGCAAAGAGTTTAACATAAATAATTAAGAGAATTTTAAAATTATATTGATAATTAATTAAGAGAAAAAGTGATTGGGATTTAATCCATTTTTATAAAAAAAGAGAACAATAAAAATTAAAAATGTTGAAAAAATTGAAATGTTTAGAGGCGGCCAACAATTTGGCCAGAGAAGCCTCCTCTTCCTCCTCCAACAACTCAAACTTAAATCAAACGCAACATTTACAAACCATGCAACACAACATCAACAACAACAATAACACCACCAGTGTGAAAATCATAAAAACCGAGCCGTTAGATTTTGAAATGTTACATTTGGAAGAGAAAGATTTAAGAGAGAGAAATTTAACCAGAGACAATGAAACTACCACCACCATTACATCCTCCTCATCGTTATCCTCTTCTAACTCTTCCTCCTCCTCAGCAGCAGCAGCATCAGTCGCAAATACAAATAGCAATAATAATTTAAATTCACACACAACCTCCTCAAATCCTCCACCACAAAGATATCAACATGTTCAGGTGCAAACTGTACCCCCTCGACAAGGTATAACCAATTCGGGGGCTTCACAGAAAGTTATTTTGACTCCCAGAGTAGAATATGTGCAAATACCTCTTAGTAATGCGGAAAGGAATTTAAATAATGTTACGGGGAATTCACCACAAATAATTATTACACGCACTTTAAGTAACAACAATACTACAGTCTCTTCTTCGGGTCCAGGGACACATTCTCTACAACAACATATACCACGCAGACATTCGGCCAGTCCCTCGCAATATCATCGGCTCTCTTTGAATATTTCTCATAGCAACAATCACAATAATAACAATAATAGTCATTCAGCGCCTTCCTCACCACCGCCTTTACATCATCAGCAGCAGCAGCAACAACAACAACAACACCAACAAACGGCCCAACATTCAACTCTCAACTCAGGTTCTTCTTCATCATCACAACATGTGCGTGTCATACGAGATGGTCGTTTGTATGAAGAAACTTTAACGCCTGTAAATGTACCTTTGCGCAGACATTCGGTATCGCCGCCACCTTTACAACATTATACGCGTAACGCGCCGGTTTCACCAGCCAACGGGGCTGGACTCGTTAGACGTTATACACCACAATCGCCGCCTTTACCTCCACCACCACCGCCTCCTCCCATCAACACAGGAAATCTTCATACAAATGTTGCTTCTTCCTCTTCAAACTCCGCCAATAATGGTTTATCAACAGGTCAGAAATATATAATAACTAATACACCCTCATCATCCTCTTCATCTCTCTCAAACTCTCGCAAATATGTGGTGAATTTAATCTCTAACTCACCTCATAATTCTTCTCATGGCAACAACTACAACAATCATAATTCAAACATTTCTTCAGGCTCCAGTCATCATGCTGCAACATCTCAGCAGCATATAATCATACCTTCAAACTCATCTCAAACATCAACCCAACTTCATTTACAACATCATCAACAGTCGTCAACCCATCATCAAACTCATATAAATCATCATTCGAATACAACTTCAAACTCTAACACTATTTATCATCATCAACATCAAACCCAACATCATCATTCACCTTCGTCATCTACATCCGTTTTAAATAATTCTTCTTCAACTTCTACTCATATATTTCGTACTCCTCCTGTAGTGTCCAGCAGTAGCGGTGGTCATCATCAACATCACTCCTCCAACTCGAATTCTTCATCATCATCGTCTACTTCAAGTTTGAATCAAACCAATAATTGTAATACTGCCATGCGACCACCGCCTCCTCCTCCACCGCCCAAAATGAAACATTCCTCATCGTTGGGTCTAAATAATCATAATGTTATTGTCACCAATGGTGGGGGAGGAGGAGGATCTGGTGCTGGAGTAAATATGGCCGCCTCATCATCTTCGGCCAGCAGTTCGCAACAATGTCCACAATCATCATCAACAAGTTCAACATCTCAAATGAGTGGTTTGAATGGCAACTGTGAGGAGCCATCTAGTTCGATACCAGATTTAGGTAAGTGATCTTTCAGTTTTCTCTTTAATTGTATAATACTGGCGAAGAGATATGTTTCTCTTTGAAGAGCATATTTTATTATTAGAATTTCTCTTAAAATAATATTCTCTTTAAATTTTTTTGACTACAGATTTTTTATTTCCTAGAATAATTATAAATTATTTTCTCTTCTAAGAGAAATTTCTCTTCCCTTTAAAAAAATTCTCTTATATAAATCCTACTCTAAGAGAAAATAATTGAAAACAGCTTTAAAGAAACTCAGGGTGAAGAATCCGCTAAGAGGAAACCAAAGAGAAATCTTCAAACAGAAACTTAGAATGAATCTCTTTTAAGAAGACATTTGAGGAAAACTCTCTTCTCTTTAAAGAGAAAAATGAAAATTCCTTAATGAGAGAAAATCTCGAAAAAATTCTCTATTGAGAGAAATTTTCAATAAATCCTCGATTTATAGAAAATTTTCGATAAATCCTCGATTTTTAGAAAATTTTCGATAAATCCTCGGTTTTTAGAAAATTTTCGATAAATCCTCGATTAATAGAAAATTTTCGATAAATCCTCGATTTTTAGAAAATTTTCGATAAATCCTCGATTTTTAGAAAATTTTCGATAAATCCTCGATTTATAGAAAATTTTCGATAAATCCTCGATTTATAGAAAATTTTCGATAAATCCTCGATTTATAGAAAATTTTCGATAAATACTCGATTTATAGAAAATTTTCGATAAATACTCGATTTATAGAAAATTTTCGATAAATACTCGATTTATAGAAAATTTTCGATAAATACTCGATTTATAGAAAATTTTCGATAAATACTCGATTTTTAGAAAATTTTCGATAAATCCTCGATTTTTAGAAAATTTTCGATAAATCCTCGATTTTTAGAAAATTTTCGATAAATCCTCGATTTTTAGAAAATTTTCGATAAATCCTCGATTTCTAGAAAATTTTCGATAAATCCTCGATTTTTAGAAAATTTTCGATAAATCCTCGATTTTTAGAAAATTTTCGATAAATCCTCGATTTTTAGAAAATTTTCGATAAATCCTCGATTTATTGAAAATTTTCGATAAATCCTCGATTTATAGAAAATTTTCCATAAATCCTCGATTTTTAGAAAATTTTCCATAAATCCTCGATTTTTAGAAAATTTTCGATAAATCCTCGATTTATAGAAAATTTTCGATAATTCCTCGATTTATAGAAAATTTTCGATAATTCCTCGATTTATAGAAAATTTTCGATAAATCCTCGATTTATAGAAAATTTTCGATAAATCCTCGATTTATAGAAAATTTTCGATAAATCCTCGATTTATAGAAAATTTTCGATAAATCCTCGATTTATAGAAAATTTTCGATAAATCCTCGATTTATAGAAAATTTTCGATAAATCCTCGATTTATAGAAAATTTTCGATAAATCCTCGATTTATAGAAAATTTTCGATAAATCCTCGATTTATAGAAAATTTTCGATAAATCCTCGATTTATAGAAAATTTTCGATAAATCCTCGATTTATAGAAAATTTTCGATAAATCCTCGATTTATAGAAAATTTTCGATAAATCCTCGATTTATAGAAAATTTTCGATAAATCCTCGATTTATAGAAAATTTTCGATAAATCCTCGATTTATAGAAAATTTTCGATAAATCCTCGATTTATAGAAAATTTTCGATAAATCCTCGATTTATAGAAAATTTTCGATAAATCCTCGATTTATAGAAAATTTTCGATAAATCCTCGATTTATAGAAAATTTTCGATAAATCTTCGATATATAGAAAAGTTTCGATAAATCCTCGATTTATAGAAAATTTTCGATAAATCCTCGATTTTTAGAAAATTTTCGATAAATCCTCGATTTTTAGAAAATTTTCGATAAATCCTCGATTTTTAGAAAATTTTCGATAAATCCTCGATTTTTAGAAAATTTTCGATAAATCCTCGATTTTTAGAAAATTTTCGATAAATCCTCGATTTTTAGAAAATTTTCGATAAATCCTCGATTTTTAGAAAATTTTCAATAAATCCTCGATTTTTAGAAAATTTTCAATAAATCCTCGATTTTTAGAAAATTTTCAATAAATCCTCGATTTTTAGAAAATTTTCAATAAATCCTCGATTTTTAGAAAATTTTCAATAAATCTTCGAGTTTTAGAAAATTTTCGATAAATCTTCGAGTTTTAGAAAATTTTCGATAAATCCTCGATTTTTAGAAAATTTTCAATAAATCCTCGATTTTTATAAAATTTTCGATAAATCCTCGATTTTTAGAAAATTTTCGATAATTCCTCGATTTGTGGAAATTTTTTTTTATCAATTTCATGATTTAATTTTATAAATTACAGTTTTCATTAAATTGACTATTTAAAGAAATTTTTTTCTGTGTATCATTTTATTTTAATTGTTTTGTAATTTATGACTTAATTCTAACGGTATTTTGTTTGTAAAACTATTTTCTTAAACATGAAACATGTTTTTACTTAAAACAGCTATTAATTGTCAATAAAATAAAGTAACAATTATTGAAAGCGCGAATGAAATAAAATTAAATTCGATTTCAACACAATAGAAAAAATCCCAGACTAAAATATTTTATATGTTTTAGAAAATGAGATAAATTGAAAACCAGTTGACCCTGAAGTCTTAAAGATACATTTTTAGATAGAACAACTTAAGAAGGTGATATAACATTAACTTCCTCTCCCTCTCTGTCTCTCTCACACTCTCTCTGTCATTTTCTAAACACTTGTTATGACATAGAAATGTCTTACGAAAACCGTTGTCAAGTTGACAACAGAATTGAGCAATAAATGGACCAGGAAATTATTGAGAAATAATTATAAAAAAATATTTAACTATTGAACTTTAATGAAATCACTAATTATGGTTATTTTCATTTGTTATGTACATTATATTAAGGTCAATTGGATAAAATGTTTTATTCAGAAGCGGATGTTTTTTCTTTGTGTATTTTTTTCTCTGTATTTTATGAGATTTGGAATCTGATCTCGATTTAATGTTAGAAAAACAATTAAACGTTTTAATGACAATATTACGACATTTATTTACAAATCTTGCCGTTATTTAACCTTGTAATATAAAACTCTAAACTTAATTATGAAAAAAAGTGAAAAATAATGAAAAATGAGTAAAATTAAATGTTTATAAACAAAAAAAGTCAGAAAAGCAAAATTAAGAAACACTTAAAGGAAAAAATGACATAAATTAAGGATATAAGGGAAAATTTTTTAAAATAATGATTTTATTTTATGATTTTGAAAGAAAAAAGGAGAAAAAAATGTGATTTCAAGAAAATTTTCCAGAACTTTATGATATAAAGAAAAATCTACTTCAATAGGGGATTTGAATTAAAATTGTTATAAATTCAAGATTAAGAAAAAAAATCGATAAATCATATATTTAAAAAGAAGATAAATATGGAAAATATTCAATAAATCCACGATTAATAGGAAAAGTTCGATTAATGGACATTTTTCGATAAATCGACGATTTATGGAAATTTTTCGATAAATCGACGATTTATGGAAATTTTTCGATAATTCGACGATTTATGGAAATTTTTCGATAAATCGATGATTTTTGGAAATTTCTCGATAAATCGACGATTTATGGAAATTTCTCGATAAATCGACGATTTATGGAAATTTTTCGATAAATCGACGATTTATGGAAATTTTTCGATAATTCGACGATTTATGGAAATTTTTCGATAATTCGACGATTTATGGAAATTTTTCGATAAATCGATGATTTATGGAAATTTCTCGATAAATCGACGATTTATGGAAATTTCTCGATAAATCGACGATTTATAGAAAAATTCTCAATAAATCGACGATTTATAGAAAAATTCTCAATAAATAGAAAATTCTCGTTAAATTCTCTATTTAAAGAGAAATTTTAAATTATCATTTTTATATCTAAAACTTTCAGTGTATTTCTCTTAATTGTTAATATTTTTTCATTTGTTTTGTTGTTTTTAAAATCTCATGACGCGTCTATTTATTTTGTATTCAGTTTCTTTATTTTTATTGTCTCTGGATTTTAAATTACGTGTGCGTTTTATTAATTCAGTTCTAAACTTTTTTAAACGTTTTTGTTTATAATTTATTTATTTTTTTTTAATTTTTGTTTATTTAAATTTTTTGTCTAGAATGAGAATTATTCGTTTTAAATTAAATTAAACAAATATTTTATTAAAAAGAGAGAGAGAGAGAGAGTTGAGTTTAAAAAAAAAGAAAAAGAGTGAAATTCTTATTAGGAATTAATACGAGAAAACCAGGAAATAGAGTGTTTGATAATTTTTTAAAGTGTATTTTATTTTTGTTTTATTAACTGTTTATTTTATAATTTATTTAAACAAATAATCATTAAAATAAATGGATGTTTTGGGTGCTAAAAATAGTTCCTTTTTTGAAATATACAAAAATTATTAATTTTTATTATTTCTACAATAATAAGAAAATTTTAAGCGTTTTTTGCGGCTGCTTGTCTATTTTATCTTCTTGCGCTTTATTATAATGATTTTTGACGTTTTGAGTATTTTGTTCTTTGTTGTTGTCATAATATTTTTTTTTCAGAAATATTTTGAAATGTTAGAATTTTGAAAATGACCTTGTAAAATAATTAATTTCTAATTTTAGAAATTCATAAAATTAAGGGGATTTTTTCTAATAAAGTGTGAACATCAAAACTTTTCGATAAATTCTCATTTTGGTGAATTTTATCGAAAAATTCTCAATTTATAGAAAATTTTCAATAAATCCGCAATTTAGAAAAAATTTTCAATAAATCCGCAATTTAGAAAAAATTTTCGATAAATCCACAATTTTTAGAAAATTTTCGATAAATCCACAATTTATAGAAAATTTTCAATAAATCCACAATTTATAGAAAATTTTCGATAAATCCACAATTTATAGAAAATTTTCGATAAATCCACAATTTATAGAAAATTTTCGATAAATCCACAATTTATAGAAAATTTTCGATAAATCCACAATTTTTAGAAAATTTTCGATAAATCCACAATTTATAGAAAATTTTCAATAAATCCACAATTTATAGAAAATTTTCGATAAATCCACAATTTATAGAAAATTTTCGATAAATCCACAATTTATAGAAAATTTTCGATAAATCCACAATTTATAGAAAATTTTCGATAAATCCACAATTTATAGAAAATTTTCAATAAATCCGCAATTTAGAAAAAATTTTCAATAAATCCGCAATTTAGAAAAAATTTTCGATAAATCCACAATTTTTAGAAAATTTTCGATAAATCCACAATTTATAGAAAATTTTCAATAAATCCACAATTTATAGAAAATTTTCGATAAATCCACAATTTATAGAAAATTTTCGATAAATCCACAATTTATAGAAAATTTTCGATAAATCCACAATTTATAGAAAATTTTCGATAAATCCACAATTTATAGAAAATTTTCGATAAATCCACAATTTTTAGAAAATTTTCGATAAATCCACAATTTATAGAAAATTTTCAATAAATCCACAATTTATAGAAAATTTTCGATAAATCCACAATTTATAGAAAATTTTCGATAAATCCACAATTTATAGAAAATTTTCGATAAATCCACAATTTATAGAAAATTTTCGATAAATCCACAATTTATAGAAAATTTTCGATAAATCCACAATTTATAGAAAATTTTCGATAAATTCACAATTTATAGAAAATTTTCGATAAATCAACAATTTATAGAAAATTTTCGATAAATCAACAATTTATAGAAAATTTTCGATAAATCAACAATTTATAGAAAATTTTCGATAAATCAACAATTTATAGAAAATTTTCGATAAATCAACAATTTATAGAAAATTTTCGATAAATCAACAATTTATAGAAAATTTTCGATAAATCCACCATTTATAGAAAATTTTCAATAAATCCACCATTTATAGAAAATTTTCAATAAATCCACAATTTATAGAAAATTTTCGATAAATCCACAATTTATAGAAAATTTTCAATAAATCCACAATTTATAGAAAATTTTCGATAAATTCACAATTTATAGAAAATTTTCGATAAATCCACAATTTATAGAAAATTTTCGATAAATCCACAATTTATAGAAAATTTTCGATAAATCCACAATTTATAGAAAATTTTCGATAAATCCACAATTTATAGAAAATTTTCGATAAATCCACAATTTATAGAAAATTTTCGATAAATTCACAATTTTATGGAAAATTTTCGATAAATTCACAATTTTATGGAAAATTTTCGATAAATTCACAATTTTATGGAAAATTTTCGATAAATTCACAATTTTATGGAAAATTTTCGATAAATTCACAATTTTATGGAAAATTTTAGATAAATTCACAATTTTATGGAAAATTTTCGATAAATTCACACTTTTATGGAAAATTTTCGATAAATTCACAATTTTATGGAAAATTTTCGATAAATTCACAATTTTATGGAAAATTTTCGATAAATTCACAATTTTATGGAAAATTTTCGATAAATTCACAATTTTATGGAAAATTTTCGATAAATTCACAATTTTATGGAAAATTTTCGATAAATTCACAATTTTATGGAAAATTTTCGATAAATCCACAAATAAGAGAAAATTTTCGATAAATTCACAATTTATAGAAAAATTTTCGATAAATTCACAATTTATAGAAAATTTTCGATAAATCAACAATTTATAGAAAATTTTCGATAAATCAACAATTTTTAGAAAATTTTCGATAAATCAACAATTTATAGAAAATTTTCGATAAATCAACAATTTATAGAAAATTTTCGATAAATCAACAATTTATAGAAAATTTTCGATAAATCAACAATTTATAGAAAATTTTCGATAAATCAACAATTTATAGAAAATTTTCGATAAATCAACAATTTATAGAAAATTTTCGATAAATCAACAATTTATAGAAAATTTTCGATAAATCAACAATTTATAGAAAATTTTCGATAAATCAACAATTTATAGAAAATTTTCGATAAATCAACAATTTATAGAAAATTTTCGATAAATCAACAATTTATAGAAAATTTTCGATAAATCAACAATTTATAGAAAATTTTCGATAAATCAACAATTTATAGAAAATTTTCGATAAATCAACAATTTATAGAAAATTTTCGATAAATCAACAATTTATAGAAAATTTTCGATAAATCAACAATTTATAGAAAATTTTCGATAAATCAACAATTTATAGAAAATTTTCGATAAATCAACAATTTATAGAAAATTTTCGATAAATCAACAATTTATAGAAAATTTTCGATAAATCAACAATTTATAGAAAATTTTCGATAAATCAACAATTTATAGAAAATTTTCGATAAATCAACAATTTATAGAAAATTTTCGATAAATCAACAATTTATAGAAAATTTTCGATAAATCCACAATTTATAGAAAATTTTCGATAAATCCACAATTTATAGAAAATTTTCGATAAATCCACAATTTATAGAAAATTTTCGATAAATCCACAATTTAGAAAAAATTTTCGATAAATCCACAATTTACAGAAAATTTTTGATAAATCCACAATTTATAGAAAATTTTCGATAAATCCACAATTTATAGAAAATTTTCGATAAATCAACAATTTATAAAAAATTTCGATAAATCAACAATTTATAGAAAATTTTCGATAAATCCACAATTTATAGAAAATTTTCGATAAATCCACAATTTATAGAAAATTTTCGATAAATCCACAATTTATAGAAAATTTTCGATAAATCCACAATTTATAGAAAATTTTCGATAAATCCACAATTTATGGAAAATTTTCGATAAATCCACAATTTATGGCAAAATTTTCGATAAATCCACAATTTATGGCAAAATTTTCGATAAATCCACAATTTATAGAAAATTTTTGATAAATTCACAATTTATAGAAAAATTTTCGATAAATTCACAATTAAGAGAAAAGAAAGAAAATTTTTGAAAAATGCCTTATTTAAAGAAATTTTTCATCAAATTTTTACAAATTTTTAATTCATTAATTAATTTATGTCTTTTTCTTAAAATTAAAAAATTTAATAATTTTTATTTCCTTGTAATTACATAATAACTGACTTGTTTCCATAAATTAATTAATATTTATTTATTAATTTATTTATTTAACATTTTACCCTCTTTAATAATTCACAAAATGATAAAAATTATTCATTTTTTGTTGCTGCTGTTACTTTTGAAGTGATTCGCAAAATTCAATTAAAAACTGGTTATTGTGATAATTCTTAGAAATGTTCCCACTTTTTGATCTTTTTTTAAACAAAACAAAATTAAAAAAAAAAATACTAAATATACATTAAGAACCCCCAAAAATTCATTTTTGTTATGAAAAAAAATCAGTCACAAACAAATTAAAAGTGACAGAATTTTGTGCTCTTTTTTCTCAAGATTTCACTTCTCTTTGCTTCTCTTCTAAGAACTAGAAAACGGCGGCTCTTAAACGATATTTTAATTTTATTATAGAAAAAGCAAAAATTTTTTGTCATTAAATCTTAAGTAGAGTTTCTTTATAGTCGTTTTAAATCTTTTTGTCTCGATTTCATTTGAATTCTACTTTAATACTTTCAATAATAACAAAATGACACATATTGATGTTGACTTTATTTTTATATAATTTGCGTTTTTTTATTATTATGATTTTTTATTTTTTGCCACATAAAGTCAAGGTTGTCCACATTGTTTCACACACTTTGACAAAAGTATTCATTCACTCAGTAATTCAGTCACTCATTCAGAACGAAAGTCAGACAAAACAATTAATTCATCATCAGCAGGGAGAGGAGCAAAGCAGGGAAAGGAAAAGAATTCTCAAGTTGTTTATAAATAAAAAGGGAGAATTTCTTACTTTTTGATTTTATTAAAAACAGGTCGAAATTTCAATTTTAATTATGTTATTTTGGGAATTTTTGAAAAAGGCGCAAACTAAGCAGTATAAATTTATGGAATGGAATTTTTAATAAAATTTAATTAAAGTAATATAAGAGGAAGCAGATGTTTAATGTTCGAAATTTTCTATAAATTGTGGATTTATCGAAAATTTTCTAAAAATTGTGGATTTATCGAAAATTTTCTAAAAATTGTGGATTTATTGAAAATTTTCTGTAAATTGTGGATTTATCGAAAATTTTCTATAAATTGTGGATTTATCGAAAATTTTCTATAAATTGTGGATTTATCGAAAATTTTCTATAAATTGTGAATTTATCGAAAATTTTCTATAAATTGTGGATTTATCGAAAATTTTCTATAAATTGTGAAATTATCGAAAATTTTCTATAAATTGTGAATTTATCGAAAATTTTCTATAAATTGTGAATTTATCGAAAATTTTCTATAAATTGTGAATTTATCGAAAATTTTCTATAAATTGTGAATTTATCGAAAATTTTCTATAAATTGTGAATTTATCGAAAATTTTCTATAAATTGTGAATTTATCGAAAATTTTCTATAAATTGTGAATTTATCGAAAATTTTCTATAAATTGTGAATTTATCGAAAATTTTCTATAAATTGTGAATTTATCGAAAATTTTCTATAAATTGTGAATTTATCGAAAATTTTCTATAAATTGTGAATTTATCGAAAATTTTCTATAAATTGTGAATTTATCGAAAATTTTCTATAAATTGTGAATTTATCGAAAATTTTCTATAAATTGTGAATTTATCGAAAATTTTCTATAAATTGTGAATTTATAGAAAATTTTCTATAAATTGTGAATTTATCGAAAATTTTCTATAAATTGTGAATTTATAGAAAATTTTCTATAAATTGTGAATTTATCGAAAATTTTCTATAAATTGTGAATTTATAGAAAATTTTCTATAAATTGTGAATTTATAGAAAATTTTCTATAAATTGTGAATTTATCGAAAATTTTCTATAAATTGTGAATTTATCGAAAATTTTCTATAAATTGTGAATTTATCGAAAATTTCTATAAATTGTGAATTTATCGAAAATTTTCTATAAATTGTGAATTTATCGAAAATTTTCTATAAATTGTGAATTTATCGAAAATTTTCTATAAATTGTGAATTTATCGAAAATTTTCTATAAATTGTGAATTTATCGAAAATTTTCTATAAATTGTGAATTTATCGAAAATTTTCTATAAATTGTGAATTTATCGAAAATTTTCTATAAATTGTGAATTAATCGGAATTTTTCTATAAATTGAGAATTTATCGAAAATTTTCGATAAATTGTGGATTTATCGAAAATTTTCGATAAATTGTGGATTTATCGAAAATTTTCGATAAATTGTGGATTTATCGAAAATTTTCGATAAATTGTGGATTTATCGAAAATTTTCGATAAATTGTGGATTTATCGAAAATTTTCGATAAATTGTGGATTTATCGAAAATTTTCGATAAATTGTGGATTTATCGAAAATTTTCGATAAATTGTGAATTTATCGAAAATTTTCGATAAATTGTGAATTTATCGAAAATTTTCGATAAATTGTGAATTTATCGAAAATTTTCGATAAATTGTGAATTTATCGAAAATTTTCTATAAATTGTGAATTTATCGAAAATTTTCTATAAATTGTGAATTTATCGAAAATTTTCTATAAATTGTGAATTTATCGAAAATTTTCTATAAATTGTGAATTTATCGAAAATTTTCTATAAATTGTGAATTTATCGAAAATTTTCTATAAATTGTGAATTAATCGGAATTTTTCTATAAATTGAGAATTTATCGAAAATTTTCGATAAATTGTGGATTTATCGAAAATTTTCGATAAATTGTGGATTTATCGAAAATTTTCGATAAATTGTGGATTTATCGAAAATTTTCGATAAATTGTGGATTTATCGAAAATTTTCGATAAATTGTGGATTTATCGAAAATTTTCGATAAATTGTGGATTTATCGAAAATTTTCGATAAATTGTGAATTTATCGAAAATTTTCGATAAATTGTGAATTTATCGAAAATTTTCGATAAATTGTGAATTTATCGAAAATTTTCTATAAATTGTGGATTTATCGAAAATTTTCTATAAATTGTGGATTTATTGAAAATTTTCTATAAATTGGGGATTTATTGAAAATTTTCTATAAATTGTGAATTTATCGAAAATTTTCTATAAATTAATCGATTTTATTGAAAATATTTCAATACTTTCTAAATGTTGCTGCAACATTGTTGCTTAATAAATATTAAAATTCTAAATTAACTGTAATTCATGTCTCTCTTGTCTAATTTTCATTCTAATTAAAATTAGAGAAATATTTTAAATACTTTAACGTCTAAACCGCAAAATAACAAAAAACCTCTCCCTTCATATGAAAAAAACCTTGAAATTTTATTCCCTTTTAGTCGCTTTTTATAATTTGAAAAAAAGCAATTCAGTTTTTTTCAAAAATTATGCCATAATTAAAATCATTTTTACTGTCCCAGACAGGTATTCGTCATGTTTGAATATTTATTATAGAATTTTTTCCACTTTTTGTTTTATTTTTGTTGTTGTTTTTGTGGTTATAAATTTTTATTCAATATTTTTTTCTCTTCCTCTCTGTTGACTTTTTTCAATCTGAAGCGAAAATGGCAACAAGTGGGTTGCAATAATGAGAACACTTTACACTGTATCAAATACAAACTGCAATCACAAATTAAATGCATTTCTTAGTTAGACTAGAATTAATCTAGTGTAAACGTAGTTTTTAACCTTTAAAAAATGGCAACAGAAACAAAAGTTGATTTTTTCTCTTATTGAAAACAAAAAAAGGTGTGGGCGGCTTGTGCCGTTTCGGATTGTCTCTGTTTGTTAACACAACAATGAAAAGAAAATCTATACAAAAAGTGCAGGAGTCTCTAGAGGTATCAACAAATAAATTTATTTCCGTATTTAAAGCTTAAATGTTGTTGTTATTTGCTCATTTGAAATTAAAATGAAATGACAAATAAAAAACGTTAAAAGGGAAATGACAAAACAAAAATCGATAAAAAAGTTTATTGATATAAGAAGTATAAAAAAATGTTGCAGCAACATGTTGCTGAAGCAATTTTCCAGAATCTGTCAGAATTTGTTAACAGTTATTTTTTGATTATTTGATAAATGCGTAAATTAATCAATAATTTAATCGAAAATTTTCTATAAATAAAAATCGAAAATTTTTTCTAAATTGAGAATTTATCGAAAAATTTTTTTAAATTGTGAATTTATCGAAAATTTTCTATAAATTATGAATTTATGGAAAACTTTCTTAATAAAAAATTTTTTAAAATCTTTCTTGAGATCAGAATTTAAATAAAAAATGCTTTTTTTCGTTTAAAGTTTCAAATCTAATGGCTATTAAAGCCTTAGCAACATGTTGCTGAAAAATTTAAACGATTTTTAATTCTTTTGGAACTTTCTGTAGTTGTTGAAAACAGCCGCGCTGTCAATTAGAAGCAACATCTTGAGCAATACGTTGCTGAAAATTAGTTTTAAGTAATTTAAGAGATTTTGCAACATTTTCTGCGATTTGTTGTGTCAAAAATTTAGTATTATTAGCAACTTGTGGAAATACATTTAATAATTGTTTCAAATGATTAATAAATCGTTTTTGAAAGAGTTTGCTTTCGATATGAGGAACAAATCTAGTATATCAAAATAATATTTCTTTTAGCAACATGTTACTGCAACATTTCATAACTGTTAGGAACAGTTTTGTTAAAATTCATATCTTTAATTATGAATTTTGTGCTTTTTATAAATTGTATTTTGTTCTTAAAAAGCTTTGCAACATATCAAACTACTGGTAACATGTTGGTGCTAGATTTAATATTGTTAGCAACATGTTGGTCATTATTTGATTTTTTTTTAAATGATTAAAAAGTCATTTTTGGTAGTATTTGATGTTAGTTTGATCAACAGTTTATGTATTTCAAGTGTATTTTTGCTTTAGCAACATGTTGCGACAACATTTCATGATAATTTAAATTTATAAAAAAATCATTTTCTATTTGCTTTAATAAAACGAATAATTTTATTAAAAAAATTTAGTATTTTAAGTACATTTTTGTTTAGCAACATGTTGCGGTATAATTTTTATACTCTCCACCACCACAAATGCAGTGAGGGCATAATAACATTGTTATTCCGTGTGTAACGCTAAGAAGGAGTCATATTAGATCCCATAATGTATATATATTCTTGCATCAAATCAAAATCTAAGTCGATTTAGCTAAGTCCGTCTGTCTGTCTCTTTGTTGTTGGCACGCTCACATTCACAATAATTGACAGAGTTCAATAAAATTTGGTTTAGTTTGAGAGTGTATATGTGAGTGTATGTGTACGAGTTCACACCTATTTGTGGTGGAGGCTATTGAAGTTAGGGAAAGCATTATTACTTGTTTATATTCGCTTTAATTAAAGAATTTTATTCAGCAACATGTTGATGAAAAATTTTTGCTTTATATTTCTAATTTACTCGATTTTTCTCTAAGTGTATTTTATAGTTATTTTTATTATTAAATTTCATTTGTTTAATAATCTTTTAACATTTTTTTTAATTCTAAATGTCGTCCATAATTCATCGACTTTCAATTGTTCCGTATTTTTCATTATTTTCTCGTTCTCAACTCTGAAATGTGTAATCAATCTATTTTATTTAGTTTATACATACATATGTATGTGTGAGTGTGTAATTATGTAAACAACATTACTATAGTTGTAAGGTGTTTCACTTTATTCACATTACAATAACAAAATGTATCTCGTAGATACACTTTTGTGCTTTTTTTATTTCAAGGTCGTTTACTTTTTCCATTTTTTAACTCATATTTACTTTCAGCATTTTTTTTGTCATTGTATTTGTGAATACTATATA